>QVOA01015372.1:0-48486 GCA_014825685.1 Pseudomyrmex cubaensis
TTTTTTTTTTTTTTTTTTTTTTTTTTTTTTTTTTTTTATCTCTTATACACATCGAGATATTTATTATTCTCGTTAAAACTGCTGAAATAACAATAATCTCATAGACGACTCAATTTTGCTGCAGCGTTTTAAATTGGTCGTTCCACGCGGCTACCGGTGAGTTCAATATCTCATCTTAAAACAAATGCATTATCACAACGCGCTGAATGATTTGAACATACGTATATTTTTTTCAATATATATTTATTTGTCATATACACACACGGTTGTGTGCTCGCGAGAAAGAGACCGTTTAGAATTAAGCGACGCCGCGCAACGCGCAAACGCTTAAACCGATTACACGTGGAACGCGCGGAATTTCACGTGTAAGCTTTAATTAGATCGTCAGCGCCAGTGAACGCGATCGTTGATTGGAAAACGCGCGGAGAGATCGTGCGATTTGCGCGCTAGTCGAGCAAACGTTATAGGCATTCGCTACGCGAAATCTTTTGTACAGAGATGTGTATAGCGGAAAATTCTGATTTTCTCCGCGGCGATCTCTTCGCGGAGAGATCGCGCTCCGGTATCGATTAATTAAATATCACGAACGAGTATCGGAAGTTGTTAACCATGAGTCTACAGGCGATCTTTGAGCAATCCGAAATCATTCTAGCGCAATATAGCCATCAGTTGTGTTGTCATTTATGTAAGTTTTTATTTAAATAAATATCGAATACGCACAAAATGTGAAATAACGATTCTCGCAAATTATTTAGACAGAAATTAGAAGCGCATATTTGTGGTGACTTTTCCATAAATAAATTTCGTTCTATCGATGCATGGTGTTTCGAAATGTCACATGTTATTTTGTTCTCCCATTCGCATTGATTCTTCGAACAAAGTTGCGAAAGATACTGACGGTTGTGTACCGACCGCGGCATTTCGCAATGCGAAATTGTGTTATGCATGCGTTATTAGTTATCAAATACCAAACCGATTGACGATTAACCGCAGTTACATGCGCGACAATGACATTCGCGGCACGATTTCCGCCGTAACAGTGGATACGCTGATTGCGGTATTGCGCCAAGTGTGCGGTATTGCGCCGGGTGTGCCGCGGATGTACGGAGCCGGGTGGTATGATCTCTCTCTCTGCTGTAAAACAATTACTCGGCTCATCCACCGCGCGAATCGCCGCCGCGCTACTGTGTGACACACACATACACACGGAGTCGGACAATCTCCGCCCGCGTCTAACACAATTGCGACACAATTCGGTGCCGTGTTCGGCCGCGTATGTACGGATCTCAAAAGTCGCGCCGCAATATGTCAATGCTACGCGTCGCGCGCCGTCGAAACGGAATCGTACGCATGTCGCGTCGCTGCATACGTAATCGCGTCGAAATTGCATCTTTGCGGTTGCATCTTTGCGTCTCTTAATGCGTATAATTTTTGCCCCATCATTTATCTTGCGAGTTTTATTAAACGTTACGTGACAAAAGAGAGATCTTCTAATTCGGGAGTATCGCCTAACAGTATCAATTCGAAAATGCGCGAAAATGTAATCCGGTTTGTGGGTCGAAAACACGAGCGGAAGCTTTCCGCTTGTGCGAAAGTACATCGTGTTGCAAAACTGCGTTTTACAAAACTCGACGGTACGTTGTTCTCTGTCGGGAACCGGTTCTCGTAACACGGCGCGGCCGGAGAACAAACGGCAAAGAGGCTCGTCGGCGGTGGCATTATTGCGCAATTAACGCGGGACGAAACGCGCCATAACGAGAGATATATTTGCGAAAACCAACCGATAATTATTACACGACTTCGCGAAGCGGTTATTGTCCCAGTTCGACGAACGGGGAACGGGCAGCTCGCGAGTGAGAAGACGGGAGAGGTGGACGAAGAGGGTGCGGGTCAGTCGCTTTGCGGATAATGGCTGCGCTCGAGAGGTCATGTGAGCTTGACGTTCCAGCATGTCAACAGCAACTATGCATCATCGGATGTCTGCCGCACGTAAACGCTTGTCTCCTCCCGCCGCGCGCTGTTCTACCCCTTCCTTCCGAGAGTGTCCACCCCTCTGGACCGCTTCTGCTCTAACTCGACGGCCCGGTGGCTGCCGATCTTCCTCCCTTCTCGCGATCAGATATACGGGCTCGTTCGTTATAATAAGCGGCGACGGTCAAATGAACCCTTGTTAACCGTGAAATATCGATTCCCCTCTCCCTTTTGTTCAGATGCAAGAGTCAAATCCCGACCGGGCCGACGATCGGCGTTTATCATGATGACTAATATCTATAATACAGAAGAGTTCTTTGCATACTCACCTCTCAATCAGATATCAATCTTTAGGTTCTTTTTTTTTTAAATATATTTTCCATCCATACCTATCTCTTTTATTTGAACTTTTTAAAATTGATAACTCTGACGCCATTCAATCACGTAAATCCCGAGCGCAAACTACGCGTCACGCGGAAATGGACACTCGGTCGGGGTGGCAAAGCCGTAGATCGCGCTCCCCATCCCCAACTCGATTTGCTCTTGACATTACATCGTCGTCGTAATAACAATTCATTTTCGGCAGCGGCATAATTTCACAGAGTACGTGACCGCACTGCGTTGCTCAAGGCCGAGTGGTAATGGCGACGCAGAACGAACAGGAAGTCAGAAAGGGGGGAGGGGGAGGTCTAACGTGCGGTTATTCGTGTGTCGCTACGAAATTACTTTAAATTATAGGAAATGGCTCTCTTTCTCTATAAGAGAGAAAAAAGAAAGAGAGAGGAACACACACACACACACACACGAAAGAGAAGAGATTGGACCGTAACCCCCGAGGAAAAAGAAGCACGAAAAAAGTTAATGCCCTTTCTCTCTCTTATACTCGTACTTTCATTTTAATCCCTCTCTCTTCCAATCTTTCTACAAAGTTCCTTCTTGTATTGTTCTCTGTCGTTCTTTTCTCTTTCTTCTCTCTGAACTTTATTCTTACTGTCTCTCTCGTTCTATCTTGTTTCTCTATATTTCATAAGCCTCAAATCTTTGACCTATAACTGTACGTCCTTTTCTTTCTGTCTCTATCTTTTATTTTCGCGATAACGCATTAGTTAGGTTTTCGGAAAACTACTTGCTGAAATGAATAAATTTTTCTCTCTCTCTCCGTTTTATCTTCTTTCTCTGTTTTCTCTCTTCTCACTCTCTCTTTGGTTACGACTCCCGCGTACTTCCTTCCCTGTATGTATATATATATATATATATATAGCTGTATGCGTGTGCATCCTCCACACGAAGCACAGTCCCCCGAGCTGCTGCATATCTCTACGCCAGGAATTGGACTGGATGGCGAACGTGGGTACAATAGTTCGCATTGTATTGGATCCAGCCGAGTGATAGGCCCTCTTCTCGGTCTCCTCCTCCTTCTCCTCTTCTTCTTCTCTCTCTGTCTCTCTCTGTCTGTCTCTCTCTCTCTTCCCGCACACTCCCTCACCCCTTTCTAACCCATACTCCTATCGTATCTCATTTTCTGAAGGCCCGACGCGAGCGCGTATTGTGCTGCACGTTATGCCCAAATCTCACTATCTATCGCCATTGCGGCCAACTGCGTCGCCTCTGCCGTTTTGTGCCCTTTCAAACCGCGCTTTGGTTTAAGTGCACCATTTGGATTCGACCAACGCGCGAATGCATTCCTCAGTAGGAGAAACATCTCCCATCACCCTCGTTGCTACCTCGCACTGACGCCTTTGATAATCGATGACGCTATCGGACGTTATCGCGCAGTTCCTCTCTCTCTCCTCTGTCTCTCTCTCTCTTTCTCTCTCTGTCTTTCGCTTTCTCTTTCTCTCTTCTGTACACTGCATAACATAAAGTTTTACAAACAAAACAGATATTGCCATAACCGGCTTTCTTACAATTAATTTTGATTTTATCGTGATGATTTCCGACAATTTATCATCATTTCACGACGCGTCTCGAAAAGTACGAGATGACATACCTATGACGCACCCGTTTGAACTGATTAACGTCGCAAGCATGTCAAACGTGCACGACGCCAATTCGTACCATTGTGAAGATATCAGAATATCCTGCGAGACACGCAAATTCCCATATCTGATTGCGCGCAGATAGACTCGGATCTCATTTCCTGAGTACATTCAGGTATTTCACATATGCGCTCTCTCTTTCTCTTGAAACAGATGCTTCGCTCGTGTCATACGCATTGCGACATATACGCGCTTTATTAGCGTTATTTTATAAATATAATCATAATTAAAATACACAATTGTTTTATAAACAGTTGTGTGTGTTGTGAAATTTTATCGAGAGTCAAATATAATTGGATTAAAATAATGTAAAATTGTAAATTCCTTTTGATGATGAGAGAACGGAATTTCAATTGCGTTCTTGAAAGCGCGGACTTGAAGCACGATGAATTCACAAGTTCGCATTCACGGAGAACACGCGCGTGCGACATTAATTGAGAATTTTCCTGAAATTTGTAACTGCGCGTATATACGCGAAAATTTAGTGCTCGAGTGAGGTGGTAATCCGAATAAGAGTAATCGCGAGTGGCGCTTTTGAAAATTAGCTTCACCATCGGTAATTTATCGCCGTTCTCGACCCCTTCCCGCCGAGCCTCCTCCCGGTTCTCTAAATATGTGGATTTCAGTAATCGAAGCTGTACGTATGTCACGGTGATTCCAATAACGGCACGCGCGCGGATAATTTGCCGCATTAGAGGGAGAGTATCGTCGCTATCTGCAGATCGGTTTTATATAGGCAGGCTGCGTTCCGATATTCACCGCCTGTGATGACCAAAAATCTATAGTTCACATCACGTGTATTATGCATTTTCAGTGCTGGCAGTGAATTTTGGAACACGGCCGTAATTAGGCAAACACGCGATTATGAATTATTCGTTCGACGTGAAACAATACGCGCGTGAGTAGCCGAAATCGCTCAATCAGAGCGAGGAAAGGAGGGATAAAACGAGCGCGATTATCACCTTAGAACAAATATCCCCGCGAAACGCACGCATTTTTTTGACAGAGTTAACTAATGTCTCAAAATATTGCCATATAATTGGTTTTTTGTTTCTACAATTTTTGCTTCACTTCTAATATAGTCATGTTGTATTTCCGGAACTGAATCTATTGAAATGGAGGCTCTGCCTTGACACACACACCGACCGAGTCGACGACAGAACGGCCAACAAAATTTCGTAAAAAAAAAGTGAGTTCCTGAAAAAATGAGATTAGCAGGAAACCGTGTTCTCGCGTCGGGAAGAGGATAGGGGAATTAAACGGCCTTCGAACGCGGTCCAAATAATTGATGCACGTCAATTAGATTTGTCAGGCCAATCGTCGTAATTAAATCAACAGGAACGCGAGGCATGAACACGTACACATAACTGTCGACGGTCGCGGCGAACGCACACACGTGTGCAACCGCGTCGTCGCCCGTCCGTGTGTCGCGCACACACGTAAAGCACCTTCGCGAACGATCACCCACGTATCCGCCACCATATTCGAGAGAGTCTGCGGCGTGAAATTTAAATTTTCTCCAATACTGGACATCGATAATCCCGTTGATTCGTCGAAATCGCCGGAATTCATTCCGCACTTTTCCGGTATAACAGTTAACTATTCCCGCTTAAGTGACGTTTTTATTATGTCCAATTACTATTCACAGATGTGTGTCGAACGAGCAATTCTTCGTTTTGCAATTAGTCTCCTCTTGCTAAGAAAGTTACTGAAAACAGTTTTAGAAAAACGAACTTGCGCTTTCGTACAGTGAATTGTTTGAAATGTGTGCGATATCTAATTTATATGTTACCTTGCACTTTTATATCTATTTGAAATCAAAAAACTTTTTGATTTTTATTACTTATCTAAAGAAATGGAGAAAAAGAGAGAGCGAGAGAAAATGTTAACTCTGTGTAGTAATATTGTCTGGATTTCTTTTGAAAACACAATGAGAAGAGTATATATTAGATTGATAAGAAGCTCTACTTCGGACGGAAGAAAGCAAGTCAGATATTGGTGAAGCTCGCGCGCGCGCAAAAGAGAGAGAGAGTGCGCTCACCGCTGGTTGACGTGTGTAATGCAACAGGTTTCTTCGCTTATTTTCGTAACATCGCAGCTTGGCGCAAGAATAATAACTAGAAACACTCTCGTCGCTGCAGTAACATAATATACAAGTTTGATAGAGAAACGCTGTGGGATATAAATTAAATATGTCCAATTGTAAATGCAAGAAATTGCTTATTAGTTTCTAAGACACAATAATAATCAATAACATTTTCGAACATTACAAACACGTAATGTAATTCTTTCTCGATTGAAAGAAGTTTAAACATATTTTTAACGGGACAGTTATATAATAATTTTATATAGGAATTTTATAGAACAATTCACAAAATATTCAATTGTCAATTTTTTTCTTAGTTAGGCAGTACGTCATTACAATTTAGCGATCATTGTCCGTAGTTCGCGACGTAGGATCTTGCCGGTGGGATTCTTAGGTACGGCATCGACAAATTGCACGCCGCCTCGCAGCCATTTTTGCGGCGACAGTTTCTCTGCAAGATAAATTGAATCGGTTAATGTGCGGCAGGCGCTCGACCCCGCTATTAAAATGCAGACATCAAGACGAAGGAGGGGTTGCGGAATATTCCCGCGCTTTCGCTATCCGCCCATTTATTTGAATTTATAGAGACAACGGGGATAACGAACAATTTTGTTGATAATGCGACATGGCGTTTAATGCGGCTGCGCAACGAAACGTCGCTAATAACTAATAATCCGTTGATAATGTAACGCGATGTTTAAGTATTATTAATGTCACACGCTCATTGTCGACGCCGTGTGTCACGTTAGATCATGTTTTGCCCGATATTTACATTTAAATATGTAATTGCGAAACAGCAGCCCTCAAATAAATTCGAATGTACAATAAAAGAAAAAAAAAGACTTATTGCCGAGATCTTGTCGAAAATCACTCACGTTTAACGAGCTCCTGGATTTCCTGAGCAGTGACGTTAGCGCCGGGTTGCCTCACTACGAAGGCTACGGGAACCTCCCCGCCGCGTTCGTCCGGTTTGCCAGCCACCGCTGCGTCCTTCACCGCGGGATGCGACAGCAGGACCGTTTCAATCTCCGACGGCGAGATCTGATAACCCTTGTATTTGATGAGCTCCTTAAGACGATCGACCACGTGCAATCGACCCTTCTCGTCGTAGTAGCCGACATCGCCGGTGTGCAGCCATCCGTTCTGATCAATGGTCTGCCTGGTGGCTTCGGGATTGTTCCAGTAACCCAACATTACTTGCTCTCCCAGGAAGCAGATCTCGCCGGTCTGGCCGGCATCCAGTGTCTCTTGCGTTTCGATATCGACGATTTTACTGAGGAAACCGGGCACGGGTTTACCCGTCGCTGGATTCTCGTACTTTTCCCAATCGTCATCGTCTTCGCGTGCGCTTAGATTGCTCACTACTGACAGCTCCGTCATGCCGTAGCCGTTGCGAATGGCTTTTATCCCGAGACGGGCTTTCACCTCTGCCGCGACCTGCCAAAGAGATTAACGAAAGATTGTATTTTCTAAGACGCTTTTTCTCGTTTTTCTCTTTTTAGAATTTTATTTTATTTTATTGCAAAATTTATTAATTTGTTTTACATATCGAGATGTGTTTTTGTCCTCACCGACAGAACGTCGGTTTCACATTTTCCGAGAGAGACGCGCGCGGTTGTAGTGCGGATGCGGCGGCGTTTTATTTCCTCTACTTTCTCTTCTTCTTAGCGACACTCTCCGCAAACCGGTTAAACAAAAACGAACGCGAGATAAAGTTACTCTCAAGTCGTGTCTAGTGAAAACGCGACGACTCGCCGAGAAGGACTTCCGGTCCTCCGTTCGATTTTCTCACCACTTCCCGCCCCGTTGTCGTAGCGGCATCGAGGACTCACTTCGGCACTTAGCTCCCCGATGGCTTTTCTTGCCGCGCGATAACTTGGCCGTGGGATCGGGAAAGGCGCGAGAAACGGAGGGAGAACGAACAAACTTCAAGACGGCGGAAGAAAACTTACGTCCTTCGCGAGCGGCGCCGCTCCGCAGATGAGTTCTCTCACGCTGCGAAAGTCGTATCTCTCCACCAGAGGATGCTTCGCTATGAACGTAAGAATCGGCGGCACGATCGGCAGATGGGTAATCTTGTGCTTCTGTATCAGACTGAGAAAGAGCTTCGGCTCGAACCCGGGCATCACGACCACCATGACGTTTGTGTATAAACAGTGCAACGCCATGCCGTGCGCGTAACCGTGATAAAACGGCAAGAGCAGCAACAGTTTGTCGCGCGGCTTTAGCGCGAGATATTCCGGTTGACTGTGTGTTGCAAAAATATTACACATATATACCGTGTAAATCTCTCTCTTTTTCTCTCTTTGACTGTATCTAAAGAGACAACACATTGTTTTGTTCCTTTTCTTAAATAAACTCACCCTATTTTTGTAAGAAGCGCTAAGATACTTTTATGAGACAACGTTACTCCTTTCGGCGGTCCTGTCGTTCCGCTCGAGGCGAGAATAACCAACGGATGCCGGTCGGTATCGCCCACATCTGCCGTTTTATACTCCAGAAGAAGCCGTTCGTCTATCGGTTCGTTGCTCAAGATATCCTTCAGCGTGCGTACGTTCGATCCGAACGGCTGATCGTCCAGCTGTATCAACTCCATTTTCCAGGACAAACCGGGCAAGAGTTTCGCCAGGAGACGTTCCGTACGCCGAGATACAATGACAATCCGCGGTTTCGCAATGTTCAACATGTGCTGGAATTCGTCTACGATAAACGCAATAGGCGTATTCAGTATATACTTCGACTGATCGAAACCAATCGAATTTACATTTGATTCGTTGTTTAATAATTATATTTACTAAACTAAATAAAAAAGTTCTTACATTCCGTGTACGCGGGATTGTACGGCGATAGTATAGCGCCGAGGTAATAAGTTGCGAAAGACGGAATGAACCAATCCAATCGATTCTCGCAGGCGATACCGATCCTATCTCCGATTTTGATGCCTCGTCTCTGTAGATGATTCGCGAATTTTATGCTGTCTTGAAGCAACTGTTTATTTGTCACCTGAGCACCGGTGACACCGTCCACCTGTAAGAAAGTGACGACATGTCTGTGCAATTTTGCAAAGTAGATGCAATTATGACGTCGTACATATATGATTAAATATCAGTTAAAAAAATATTCGCTCTTTAGAAAATTTAGTTTTACATATTTATCACTCATGCGTGTATTTACGGTACGTACTAATATAACGTCATTGTTCTCTCGCAACTTCTCCAATAAAACTTGTCCAATTGATGTGTTCGGTGTCGGTCGCTCCAGTCGACGTTCGTATATTTTTCCCATCTTGTGCGCGATATAAAGCTCTTCCGCAATCTTAATGTGTACGGCAAGATCTGTCAAAAAACAAATTTCGTCAAACGTCTGCAACAAACGTTTGCGTCGAAACGTTCACAGATTGAATGCAAAATTTGTGATTTTCAAGACTTAGTTAACAGAATTGTAGAAACAAAAAAGCATAAGAAAAACCGAGTTACTTCCCGGGAAAAAAGTTCGTCTTCACGCGGGTATTTTATATCGAACAGAACGAATATCGACAGTGCGTCAAATCGCACCGGATCGATAATATGTGAGAAAGTAACCGCGAGATGGCGACACTGCCGCGTTAGATTGTTCCGCCATGTTCGACGGTGAAAGACGCGCGCGCAGTTGTACGCGATTACGACGGTAAATATCAGTAAAAATTTCGTTCCGAACGTTTATACCGAGTTTATACTGATAAAGAATCGGTTTCCTGACGAAAGTTATAAATCATCTCGACCGATGCGGAAGGACGAAAGAACGAGGAGCAATTTGGAGCGCGAGACCAAAATTTTACGACCTGTCAACTTTTACAGCTCTGTTTGTTGCTGCGACCGGGGGATGAGTTTCTGTTTATGTCCGGGAAATTGTGGTTGCTACTGCCCAGGTAAAACTGTTTGACTTTCCTGATGTATCACGAAGTTGAGAACAAAGCTCATGTATATTTGAGATCAACAATTCTATTCGTATATCTCTAGTAGTATACAAAATAACCATTTCTCTTTATTTCTTTTATTCATATGCATATAATACATACGTATATAATATCAACTATGTAAAAAAATCAGAAATAAATCTACAAGTATTTTAACACAAAAATAAATCTGATACCGTGTAAACAAAGTTAGGACGTACACATGTAACTGAAAGAATGACGTTAGAAGTCGAGCGTTTGTTTCGCATTTTTATTAGAATGTACGGCAGTACACGGTGTACCTCCGGCATTCGGCCGAATGTCCTTGGATATACAGAGCGATGTCAGAGGGAGAGATGGGAATGCGTTCTCCTCTCCTGGGGGCTTACATGTGGGAAGGGAGGAGATCGAGACGCGTGCCACGAGTTCCATACCGTAGTCATAATCGTGACGAAAAAGTACATGAAATTCTGTTAAAACCACCGTTCAAGTTCCTCCGCTAAACTATTCCTCGACAAATAATCTCTTGATATCTTTTTGCGATCTCGGGCAATTGATGATACGCGCATAGTAGAACATATTGAAGAAAAGATTATTTACGTGTTGCGCGGAGTGTAGGATGATGTTTATTAAATAAATAAACAACAAGAAGAGGAGAAATAAGACACGTGACATAGTTAGACCGCAGGCACAATTCGCGGGAATGCATAGGACGGTGTGCATTCGGTATCTAGCCGCCCGTCTTCGGGTATTTGTGTCGAGGGGTCCCGAGGAACGGGGGAGGAAAGCGGGCGCGTTCTCGGGAATCACTGAAGTGCTGGGGAATCGCTCTTCGGAGTTGGTCTCGTCGTCAACGACGTGGACGAGGTTCCGTGGACGAGCCAGGCGAAAGCTCGAGATATACGGCTACCGAGGCGGGGGAAAGGGAAGGGAGGATTGCCGAGGGCGCGTGCCACTCTGATGTAGCGGCCATGGCTAGGACACTGAAGCCACATACCGACGATTCTTGGCTTCATGCGACATGCCTAGACACCCCGGGAATACTTATGATCCCGCGGTTGAAGGAAGCGACATCTCCTCGAAAAATTTTCCTCTCTCGTGTGCTTATATAATCGTATAAAAATGGCCGATTTCGCAAAGTGTGCGTCAGAGTGAAAACATATATTTGAAGAAAAGTTGCATTATGTTCATCACAAAATCATTCGCGCGCGTATTAAATTTTTTGCAACGCGAAATACTAAATATTATGTGTCTTACAGTTTTATAATCTCACAATTTTATAAAAAAATCTAATAACAAGTCTGAGAGTCGAAGGATTGCGCATTTCAGTAAATTTCTATCATCGTAAATATATACGAATGCTCTCTCTCGTCGACGTAAATACGAAGTTGACGGTAATATGAGAACAAACCGTTTTCCGATTCTCTCGTCGCGAATTGTACATCTCGGTGAAATCTTATCGACACGTCGAAGTATCTTGCGATTAATCGCAGTGAATACGAACGATAGAAGGAAGGTGGGGGGAGGAACCATCTGAGCGACTGTCGATATCATTTCGGGATTTCTCATTAGAACATACTCGACTTACGCCAGAAGCGTACCGTCGTAATCGAGCGATTTCGCAAGCTGCTTGCCGCGTTGAACGTAAGGCCGCGACTTAACGGAATTAACGACAGGCTACGCGCTCAGGAGGACGCTTTTGAGGGCGGCCGCGAGCGGCGGCGGGGATAGCGGCCCCGGAGGGGTTGGATTTTGATAACATGTGACTTTATCTGGAATTCTCCGGCGCGCAGGTAGTCTGTTTACTTAAGATAATGGTGAGGCGGGAGTGCTTGGGCGTGGATGGAAGCCTGGCGGAGCGGAGGCAAAGGGATATTTCACCAGGCAATGTTGAGTCTCCGCGAGCGAGCGGAGTGGGTAAGACCGGAGGTAAAAGCGGAGTGGAAGCAGTAGAGAAGAGGAGAAGGGAAGGGAAGGATGAAAGGGGATGAAGTTGAAGGTTGGAGGAACGGGGGAGGGAGTGGCACACGCTCGAGGTGGCGAAGAGGCGCAAGGGTGCTAGAGCGGAGGACAGGCGGGGAGTGGGAGACTGACGGCGGGCGAGATTCTCTCTCGGCGAGGCTACAAGAACTTCATTTTCCGAGCCATTACGTCCCGTACCACCGCGACCGTCCTGGAAACCCCCTTTACCCCCTTAAATTAATTTATATCGAAATTTTAAATGACACTCATCGGCCCGAGCAATAAATAACGTCGCCGCGACCGCCTGCGGGGTTCCGACCCCTTTATACACCCCCTTCGTCCCCTACCTTTCTCGTTCGTTTTCCGTATCCTCTTCGTCGCTTTTTCAACGAACCGCCGCCCGTAGATCCTTCTGTCTACGAAATTCGCCGGCGAAATAGCGTGAAGATGTATCGTGAAAAATCCTGCTCGCGACGCGCTTGTGCAATCAGTGTCGACCATTGGCGAACATAATTTACACATTTTAAAGTAATTTATTATATGAAACAAAATGCGTGTGTTACTTCTTTAGACTTATTTCTTAAGAATACACGAAGTTTTACAATAATATCTAGATTTCGAGATTGTTTTTGTTTCAAGTTATTGTTCGTATTCGGAGACTGTAATCGCGGGGGGCTTTTATTCGCCGTTAATTGAAAGCAGCACATATTGCTGTTTTATGCGAGTCATTCGATGAAACGCGGGGTCCGTTCCCTTCGAAATTGCCAGGACGCGGGATATCGTTGGGACCGCGAGCGAGATTAGGTAGAGGCAAAGTGCTCGTTCGGGCGTGCGGAAATCGGCGATAACTCGGGGCAGTACTTTGCGCTGACACGGCGACGTATTATAATGGGCACCCTTTTATAATAATCACCGTGACGTTTCGCAGAATTGGTTCTTTCGCACTTGGTTCGCGCTGCGTGTGTGCCAGGTTACGCGTTTTAGCAGCGTGGCGCTTGGTTTCCACCTCGCCTACTTTTGTCAACGCGGATATATTTCGTCGCTCGGTGAAAACCGCTGCCAACGGGATCATTATTCCTAAATGCGGTATCGCATATTCGCGGCAATTTTCCGCTTTAGAAAAGCTATTCGCGATTCGTAGTTTCTTTAGAAACCGCAACTTTGACATATTTTAATTTATTGCAGCTTAAAAAATTGTTGTTGTTATTAAAAAATGAGATTTCTCTAAATATCGGTAGTTATATCGATTAAAAAAAATATCGATGTTTTATATAGTGCTTGGTTTTTTTCTAATTTATAAAATATATTAATTTTATAAAAATAATTAATATATTTTATATATTTTATGTATTAATTATTTTATAAACATATTAATTATTTTAAAATATATTAAATAGAGTGAAAAAAGAATATAAACATTACCAAAGAAATATTAATTTTGAAATGACCAACTATAAAATGTGGTAACAAAACCTATTCATTATTCGCGTAATTGTACGAATTAATTATCAGTACTGAAATTTGAATTTCTCTTTTTCTCTGTGTTAACATTATTAAAACTGTCTTGATATATTTCGTGTAACTGTATTATGTAAACATTGATTTTACAGTATCATTTACATTCATGAGCTAAGAGCCACTGCACTGGATTTTGCATAATATCGTTAAATTTTCGTTACCGGGTCATTTTTTTCGCCGTCGGATATTAATAAAAATTTCACGGGGAAAAACACATCATCTCGTATAGGTGTAGGTAATGCGATAGCATCGATTTGCATTGTCACGTTCCAACTCGATCGATTTCTCGCGGAAGATTCGCAAATGTTTGAAGAGGTCCACGATTTTCTGTCGGCGAGCGTTAACAATCCGCTTTACTTTAGCACGATTGCGTTTACCTGTCCGATGTTTGCGCATAATTATCTTTCACCAACGGCGAAGAGCGATGAGATCACTTTGGATGCTCAGATGATTGAGAAAGTGCTAATGACACAAAATATTGACGGCGTTTGATGTCCACGATATATAGAATATTATTCAACGTGTAATTTTAAAGCAATGTAATTACACGAGTACAAGAAAAATAATCTAATCAGTTATTCTAACGATGTCAGATAATTTCTCTAAGATTCAAATTTTAACGAGTGAATATTTAAATTATTTATAAACAAGGCAAAATAAAAAATATATTCATTACTACAAGTATAAAATCATTAAACTATCTTTTCTTTGAAAAAGAATCGACGTTAAATAGATGGAAAAGAACCGGCGTTACGTCTCGTGAAGGTTGATTACGACACACTTTCTATCTTTGTCTCCGCGATGGGCTCAGATAACGCGAACGCGATAGGATATTCGGAAATTATGACTGTGAGAGCGCGGAGTGTTTTTTAAGCATGAAAAGCGTTGCGCTTATGCGAAACGCATTGCGACGAAATGGGAGATTCTTGTCAGATGAGATTCCGTAATCGCATTATACTAGGAGCTCGTCGTTCTCGCTCCGAGGCGTACGTCGTACATAGAACGTTTTCAGAATCGATAATTACATCGCTTTTATTCCGATGAATAATGTTCGCGAAATAATCAGAAAAATTTTTAACGCGCTCCGGCTTGCTCAAAACACGTTTCTCATATCTGGGTTTGCACATACATGTTTGAACTGTTTAGACGTATTCATATTTTGTCGCATATATTACAAGGTTAATAATGCAGAAACCTTGACCAAGCGGTTATTAATACGCAGCGTACACCAACTACGTGCTATCTGATGACGTGCAACTGTATTTCAAATCAATCGAGCAGATTATATTGCGATATTGTAAGATACGTTTTCTCTCGAAGCATATCAATCGTGGCGTTTCCACATTATCAAATCATTAACAAACCAAACCGAAATTGAACCTTTGGAGCACGTTATGACATATGTGGAACGATTGATAAGTATATCAATCATTAAAACAATAATCAATAAAACAGACGCGGATAGTAAAATCACATTGCTGTTATCGTTGACAAGTTTAATCAGAGTAAATGTCAAATGTTGGTAGTATTTACATGACAGCTTATCAGTGTGTAACCATTGTTTTCGACGTCGATAATCTCATTGTTCGAAAGTTTCTTTCCGCCACAAATTATTTTGTTTTTTTTTTTAGATTCGAAAATATAAATGCATACATCGCGTCATATCTGGCAAATAAGGCGGATGAGGCAACAAGTCGAAGTTCAATTTGTAAATTTTGTTTGCCATCGCATCAGTTGAAGTGTGTGAGCTGATGAGTTGTCAAAATTCACCGAGAAACAACTACTTTGGCAAACTGTCACGCAAACACTACGCGCAATGATGAGCCAGTGTTTGTTCTTCTGAAACTTGTTAATGACAATAGTGATGTATTATCACTGTCGCTCCGAATCGATGCATCAATTCGGATACATATCAATCGCTCCGTACATAAAGTGTGTCACACATATAAAATATTTTTGTTTAAGAAAAGGGACTGTACCGGACGGTTGCCAGGTGTTTTGTAATAGCTCTTTTCTTAAACAAGAATTTTCATCCACCGGACCAGAGTATTCTCTACTACATTTAATTAATAAAATATTTTCTATACAATATTTTCTATAACATTTTCTATAATATTCTCGTGATATTTATTATCACGATATGACTATCAGTGTCGTCACACACGTCTCGTTAATCAGATTCTCTCGTTCATTTCTAGAATTACAAACACTTTTTTTTCTAGCATTTGCTTTGCGCGCACTCATATCTTTGCGAACAATCGCGATACGTAATTGATATCTAAATATGTACTCGACATACACAGAGGTAACTCACTCATTTCGGTCTTATTGCGTGTCTCGTATTCTGCCACGTTTTATCTATCACGAGTATCAATAACGCGTGTAATGTTTGATAGTTGCGCCGTTACCTGATTTGCAGAGGCTGCGACGTTTTCAAACGGCAAACGTTCGTTCCGATGTACCGCGATATATCGGACTAACTCAATGCCACTTGCAGCACACATAATATAAGCGCGACAGTGAGTGTCGCGTGTGTATGCGTGCGTGTATGTGTGTGTGTACTTGTCTGTGAGACTATCTAGCATCACTCGCTCGGGTCAATTGTCGCACGCGCTTTATATCTCGCGTCCGGTCGCGGTAAACGAACACGAGAAAGTGTCGAGTCACGAATGCCAATAAAATGTTCGATTTAAATAAAGAATTTAATAAATAACACTCAAATGAAATAAGGAGATTTTTTGAAAACTTGACAAATAAACTTGAAACAAGTTTATTATTATGCGTGTGTACGTGTATTGACACAACAAAAAAAATTGACCTACACCCACATAAAATCAGAATGACATTATCGCGTTAAGTTTAATAAAAAGAAACGTATTTATGTGTAAAAATAAATGAAAGAATGACTTAGCAACAAATAGCATAGAAGTTATTTATCTATTCAGATGTGATGTGTTGAAAAACAAATCAAAGGTTAAGAAGCACAAGAAGAACACATTTTTCCCTACTAGTATATCTCTGTTAACCTTTAAATCTTTTTAGAAAATATTCACATTTTTTCCGCATTGAGCAGTACCGACAAAATGTAGTTTATCAGAGACGCGTTGTTTTCGGGGTAGAAGAATTAAAGAAGAGGAATCACAACGACCGGTTTTATTGTCTGAAGAGCCTCGGCCCCGTGGTCGAGTTAACAAGCAACCCTGTGGTATAACTAAAGGTCGAGAGAGCGTACTCGAACGGCGCAGTTGAAGTTAAAAGCATTGTTCTCTTGTGCCGACCGCCGTCCTTTAGAAAAGATACACTCGGCCGGAGAAAAAGAACGAGAAGGGATCGAAGTCGACACACGTTCCGGGCAATGAATTGCATTTTTCTCGCTGAATTCCTCGGAGACGTGCGGGAATTGCGCGGGAGTGATGTGCGTTTTCACTCGCTCGTTCTTTCTTTTTTTTTCAAAAAATTATTTTTTTTTTTTGCGAATAGAATTTCAGGTCACGATAAAAAATTAACGAATACACTTTAAACCTATAATGGTGCATTAAAGTCTTTTGTTCTTTAATAAGCCGATTAATTTCGAGTGGAATGGCATATTAAGAGTTTTATTCCGTGTATTTTAAAAAAAAGGCGCGAGTGTATGTGTGTGTGCTGGCGATCGTGACGTTCCACATTATGCGCGCATACACGCACAATTATCTGTAGTCACACACATATGAACTTATAAAAGTGTGTTTAATTAAATTAACCAGTATAAAAGCCAATGCGGGAAAATGTGTAATACATGAAATAATATATAGGACTTTTGGAGAGAGTTTAACCGCCGCGACAATAATTCTATTCGTTGTATCTCCCGGCGGCGGCGTGTAGAAACGCCGGTGCAAACGGAATGTTCCGCGATTTCGTGTTGACTCGATAGGCTTTGCCGGTAGCATATCGGTCTCATAACGGGTCGTCGGCGCCGTTGACAAAGTTTTCGGAGGAAGGGGGGTTGCATTAGCATTCGTTTTCCCTCGCTGGAGGCGGCAACGACGGCGGAGGCGGTCGCGGATGCCTGGCTCGTGTGTAAACTCGGTGCCCGGAGGGCTTGCTTTGTTACAGGCCGCAGACCTCTGATACCGTGGCATACTTCATCGTCGAGTATTTCGAATACTCTTGGCATGAAGTAGTTACACACCCTGCCCGAGGAAGACCACATTCTCCGGTTCCGGGCTCCGAGTTTAACTCCCGCAGTCTTAAATCCGACGCTGAACGCCCCGACGAACTTGCTCAGGCATCTCTCCCGCGAAATGACCGAGTATATGATACGAGCTATTCCGTCGCGTTAAATTCTTCGCGCGCAAACGCAAAAAAGCTCCGGAGAGCAGCGGGCAAAAATAGGAAAAAAGCCACGCGCGGATATACGCACGATGTCCCAGCTTGGATTCTTCGACATTCCTCGGTCTTTAGATTCTTCTCTCTTTCTTTTTTTCCCCGGCGAATTACTCGGACTACGTGAAGTAGGAGGAAGGATGACCCGCGCGCAAGATATATGTATATGTATAATATTTATATATGTATAATATTTATTAACACGTCGAAAATATCAAACGGTTTCGCAAGTTATAATCTCAACAGAATTACATCGTATTTATTTAGCTTGAAGCGAACTTAGAATGCGTTTTGATGTTTGTTGTGTGTTTGCGTTTGATCAACTGCTAGTTTATCAACGATTACAAGCTATTTGAACAATATAAACACTATTTTAGCTGAGCGAAATGTTCATAAAAAGTATTTATAAACTGTTTACATTATTTTATCTAGGTGAAGTAAATGTTTATACGCTGCTCAATTTGCTTACAATTGTCAATCAACTTGTAGACGATCAACAAAAATCGAAACGTACAAACGCGCCTTTAATTGAAAGTTAATTAAGTTCATTACACAATAAAAAGCACAGGTAATAGAAATGAGAATGGAAACCAGAAAATAGCGACGGGAACAGCGATAAGAAAGTGTTGCTATAGCGCCCGTTTTACAATGAACGCGATAGGAATAACAACCAAATTAAAATCAAAGTAATTTGCTAAAGTTACATGTCGAAAATAATTGATCACGCGAATGACACTATTGACTCAGTCGCAGAATACGTATTTTTGTTTATTTCTCTTTTCTCTTATTGTATTATCACATATTTTCAAATAAAATATGTAATCTCTGACCTCGAATTGTTTACGTCAAAAATAACAAATACTGTGATTGACTCGTAGCTTTGCACAGACTGCAATTTAAAAAAAAACTGTATAGGTGATTTCAGTTTTGATGCCTGTATTTTTTATATTTTCTATTGTGCATTGATGCACACGTTTTCATATGTTGAATCAATATTATAGTCCGATCTCATGTTTAGGATGTTGTGTTAAATTATTTACATCTTTAAGCGCTGTATGAATTACAGATCTAAAATTTGAAATTAAAACGATTGTGGAATTCTTATCGATATTTTCATTTCTACCGTGCTTCTTATTTTTTAGACCTTTAAATTTGATTTAAGAGGCTATACAAATATTTAAAGAAAGGAGAAAGTTAAATATTGAAAACTTATTTACCCAGAATTATGACATGCCCTTTCTTAATACGTGAACAATAATCTGTACGGTGACTTAATCGCGAGTAAGGTGTCTGTTGTTGACGAAGCCGTTAATCGATTTTTCATGTCTCGGTTGTTGAAGCTGCCAAGTCTTCTGACCTCTGTAAAATTTATCGAAACATACGTGATTGCGAAGGGCAAGGCGATATATCACTGCCGCGTCTCTTCGTTGTTTTACAGAGAGAAAGAGAGAGAGAGTGTGTGTGTGTGTGTGTGTGTGTATGCGCGCGCGGGCGCAGTTACTCTCCTCGCATCTTTCTGCATTCAAAAGCTGTCAACCGACACGCTGACGACGTGTGGATTTGTAGTACTTTGACGGATTTTTACACGCGGACAGGTCCGTCGGCGCGTGACGCGACACTCGGCTGATTGCGAGCGGAATTGCGACCATCATCGTCAAACAAAAGACCAATTCGCGTGTCCGATGTGATTACGTCTTCGTGGTTTTATTTTTGTTTATGAGCGCGATTATATACTTCTCTATGATGACGCTGCGTATGTTGAGCTTTCTCTTCAAAGTTTTCTTGATGTAAAAGAAAAAAAAACAAAACGCTTCAACGCTTATTCAAACGTTTATCTTCCGCGAATGTCTCACCTCGAACTTACTGAAGTCCGATAAGCTACCGATGAGACAACGTTCTTCATGGTCGAGCGGACTGCCACCGCGAATTAAGCCAGAGCCGGGAGCCAAAGTTCGTACGCTCGGCTGACTCGATCGCGCGCACAAACTTGTCCTCTGTAATGCCAAATACCCTGAGTTAAGGAAACCGCTGGATAGTTACATCTCTGCACTTTAGACCAAGACGCAAATCTGTTTAATTTTCATCAGTATAAGTCGAATTTCGAAAGAGTTCGAAAAAAAAAAAAATGTTTTTCTTCTCGCTTTTCTCATCTAGAGATTTATTATTATTGTTACGAGAGAGACACACACGCAAAAGAACATTCAACATGCGATTAGCTCGTCGATTTTGGGATCGGCGCGCGAAAATTGGCTCGAAAAGTGAATTCAGATTTTGCTCGCTTTTGCGTCCTGTAAGATCGTACTTTTTCTCGATCGCTTCGGGACGAATGGCAAAAGAATAGACGCGAGCAAAGCAAACTTCGTTTCAGCAATGAAAGAGAACAAAAGTGCATGCAAATAAGTAAAAAGAAATATTATTTAGATATACAAGAAATTACTTTCAGATATTACTTATTTACATAATATTGATTCTGACTGTGCCCGAATCAATCATCTTCGCCTGATGCAGCGGTGAACCCAATTTCATTTACGGCGACGAACATGCGTTCGATCACGAGACGATGTAAGATTTCTGGCGTGATTTACCTAACGGAATGCAGCTGATGTGTGCGAAGGGCTCGGAGGATAGGCGCGCGGTATTACCGCGCGATCCGCTTGCGTAAATATCGCGTCGGAATAGATATACCCTAGCTACGCTATGCCAGGCGTTCATGTGATCATGTTTGTTTGCTTACGCTCACATACACACACACACACACACACATAAGGCGCGCGCACATGTGTACACGCAAACACGCGCGACGAGTGTATGCATATATCTCGAACGAGAGATTGTAATTCTTTCGGCGAGGGGGAAGATCGTGTAGTTGCACTGTAAATCTCCAAGTTCGTCGGCGATGCTAATTCGAAGTTTGGTGCAATTGCCGCAGAGCTCCACGGTCACGGCACACGCGTGTACACGTTTGCGTATATACGCGCGCACACGTGGACACAAACACGTACCGTAGCCGCTCGCGTAAACCCTCCGACATACACTCGAGAGCAAACGGGGGTGGCGCACGGCTGCCGCAGTCCGCGTGATCATCATTGCGGGAGCGGTTTGTTGGGGAGGGTGATGAAGAGGGTGGCGAAGGAGAGAGTCGTGAGTATTTGGAGAGGAGGCGGGGATCGTGCGGAAATCGTGTCTTTGAACGGAGTTGGGGTGCAAACCGAGAGTAGTGGTGGCTCTCGCAACTTTTCGATGTTTCCCTTCGGCTGCGAATAATTGCCGCGCACGATAGTATTGTGGGGTGCGACGAGTGGCGCGTCGTTTGGTGTGATGTAAGAGGCAAGTACGGGGGTATGTCTTGCGAATGAACGACATCGACGAAGTCGGGCTGTTTGTGACTCTGATTCGCAACATCGTCATGGTGTTATCTACGTGACTTTGCAAAGCTTTCACTAATCGTGTAAATCATTGTGTACGCGATGCGCGCGCGCGCGCTAATCTACGATGAAACGGCAAAATTGTCCGAGATTACACGAGAAAATTGTCAGAAAAAAAACCGAACTATCATAACAAAATATTGAACGAATATTTAGGAGTAGAGCGATAAGAAAAGTAACATGTAACGCTGTACGATAAGATATGAACGGTAAATGCTAAGTCAATGGCAGTTACAAACATAAAGCAATTAACTTGATAATTGGCGTTACAAAACACGAGTAGTATGACGAAACCGCGAACGGCAATTTAAGAAAGCGATAAGTAACAAGTGATTTACTCGTAACAGGAAAAACACGGTAATTCGTAATTCGATAATGATTTGCATTTATTTGCGTTTAGTACGGAAATGAAAACGGGAAACGAAAGAATCGACGTCAGGAACGAATAAAATTAAAAGAATGATACATATAAGATACATTTGAATACCGATATATATTTTTGTCATATTTATAATAAACACGTCAAAATTGTTGAGATTTCCACTTTCTCGTTTCCTTCGCTTTCATTGCTGATAATGATTATTTAAATCAATATATATAATACTACACAGATGTAACTGCTAAATCTGTTTCTCGATAGTTAACACTCACGTTTTCGAAATTGTAACTGAATTATTTTCTCGTTTTCTCGCAACGATTAAATAGACCAACGCATCTTTCACTTTCTCTACAGCGCTTGTCTAAGTTGCGGATTAAAAGCTGTTATTTATTTCACTCCACGCACGGAGCTCGCACAATCTCGATTATCCAACAGATTAAATGCATTTTTATCATACTTAAGATCGAGTCACCCCCGAATCGCCTCGAATTTACGCGCCAGAAACAACACGTCCCGTATGTCCAGAGCGGGTTGGTAGAGGCGCGCGTGGATGAAACTGAAAGACATTGCCGAGGAAAGGGAGAGAATTTTCTTGCGAGACACTCTGTAGATGGCCCGGGCAAAGCCGGAGGACGGAAAGGAGGGATAATTGAATACAACTTGATCGAGCCGCGCGTTTCCACCCCATTAAATCGGGCTTAAGCTCGTAAGGGTATAGGAGTTCGTTGGCGGGTCAGAGAGAAAGAGAACGCGCGCAGGATTGTCGTAAGGGTGCGAGAAGAACGGGGGATTCTGAAGGAGGGTGAACGTGAGAGCGAGAGAACGAGAGTGGCAACCTTCTCTTCTTCGGGGCCACCGTTACTTCGACGGGAAGGCGAGAGAATGTTTACTGCTGCCCCAGCTGGGGGCCAATCAGTATAGCCGTTCTCCGTTTGCCGCCACCCTTCCGTCTGCTCGCTTCTCTGCAGAAGGGAGCACGATATAGCAGCCGTACAATGAAAACGACGGCAATACAGTCTAGACCCGACATCGTTATATAGCTGAATTATTTCTCGCGCCCTCTTATTCCACCCCCTCCCTGTCTCGCTCTCTCTCTCTCTCTCTCTCTCGCCGTTATGGCGATAATCAAATTAACTCATTTCAAATTTTAAAGACACCCGCCCTCTCCCGCGCACTCAGTCGTTCGCTTGCCAATTCGCCGCAGCCGCGTTCCCTTCGCAACTCCTTTCGGTCACTCGGTGTTATATTCCTTTCGTCGAAGCGCGGAAGTCTGGTTCTCATTCCCCGCCCTTCCGTTGCTGTTTTTCATTGATCTGCTCTTCGTCAGAACGGTCATATAAATTGCTCGCGGAGTTTTACCGCTCGCGAGGTTCATTGATTATTACCCGGCACTCTATCGGCTGATTACCGCCGGATCTCTGCGTCGCTGCGCTTTTGTCGACGTTATTGCGCGGCGCGACGTTCTCCGCAAGACGAATTAGCCGTATGAAAGGAAGAAAGATTCGAAAAAAAAAAAAAGCAATTGACTCTCGCGAGATCGTACGCAGCGAATAATTTTAAAGAAATTTTCCCACATTGATGGCTTTAGAGACGTGAAAACGTTACAAACACAGGGACAAAGTAATGCGAGAGATAAAGATATTTAAAACGGTGTTTCGTACACGGCGACAGATCACATTTTTAATTCCAAGGCACATGTCACACGTTACGAAAATTTCCGCTTCAGTCGACGAATTTTACGTGTACGTCGATTAAAGCCGATCGTGTTATTTTCTGATACGCGATTGCAACTGTCACCGGTCGAGATCAGTCGTTGGATTTCGGATCGACGAACGTCAACTGCGACACTCGTATCTGTGTCGCGCAGCCTAGTTTGTTGGAAGAGATTACGCTATACCTGCGCTAGAGACATTCGGATAGATACAAATCGTAATGTCGCGCGTTTTTTCTCACATATATATGTGTGTACATAGATGCGTCAAAAAAATTTTAAACTAAAACTTAAACATACATTGTCATGTCACTTACATTTTGCGCAGATTTCTTTTACTCGAGACCTTTCTTTATTCGATAATGTTACTTCGATTTGTTCCCACAGCAATCCGTAATGATTCCGAGCGCGCACGCGTCTGATCTGTCGATAGTTCGTGGAATTATATTGGAAGTTTATATAAGAGAGATATTTATATTTTAGAGATATTTATTTATATATATTGGAAATTTTTTTATGTGTATTTAAAAATAAAAACCGCGCAAGCAATCCGATTTTGAAGTGATTGAACGAAGATACTGTTTTTTTTATTTTTTTTTATCGAAAGCTCATTCTCTCACTTCCGGTTAATGCTCGAGGATTCTTTCGGATCGTGTTTAATGCGATTTATATCCACGAGAACGAAGTTCGCTACATATCACGACGAAAAGGAAATGCTAAAACTTCGAACAAAATCGATCGTGATTGCTAATTTCGCAAAACAAAACGCACGCAACAAAAGCAAGGTTCGATATAACAGGAAAACTATGTAAGCGAAAAAAAAGCAGAAGAAAACAATTTATATTGACGCGAGAGCGATGCGTTTAATCGAGTTGGTAATTATCGAAATTTGTTAACACAACGGTAACAGTCACGGAAATGTATTTAAGTATGCATTACAAGTTACACGAACAAATCCCGCTGGATTACGTTTTCGATACGGGGCCGCGCGGCGGAAATGCGAACCACCGACATCCATTACGTCGCCGTTACATCTCGCGGCGGACACTTATATACATACACACTACGCAAGACCGTCGGTCGGTCGGAAGTATCGATACTCCGTAACGTGCATTCAAGTTAAAACCGCGCGCTTTAATTATGCAATTCGTTTAATGCGGATAAAATTGTCGCAAATGTAATTTCGGAAACGTTATCGAAAGAGAAGTTTGCGAAACGTGCGATAAAATTAGCGGATGGAGCGATGAACTACTTTTTTCTATAATTTCCAATATCGCTTGCATATTTGCCGAAAATAGAGCAAAATGAACTCGACATTATTTTGCAAAGAAGATTGCTGGTACAACGGATATAGCTCTATTAAATATAAACTAAATAAAAAAGTAGAATTTTAAGAGCCACGCACTGGATGTACGTGTCAAATATAAATTTTTAACGTGTAAAGTAATACATAAAAATTTTAAATCGAATAACAATTTTTGAAATTCATATAAGATGCTACCTTGTATCACATTGTATACGTAGAAATAGAATATTTCTATATTCCTAGTATTTCTGAAATACGCATATATGAATTACTTATTTAATCCTCCGATAAGATTTAAAAAATTCATTGCGAATTAGGAAAGTGACTGCGGGAGATCTGGGTTTGATTTTCAATCAAGGTATCTCTTTTGCAATGAATTTATTTAAATTTCATCTTGGAAAGTGTCAAATGGATAATACACATATGTGATACAAAGTAACATCTTATATAAATTTCAGAATTGTTATTCAATTTAAATTTCCTATGTGTATTAATTTAACACGTTAAAACGATATTTTGCATGCGTCCAGCGTATGTTTTCTCAAAGTCCTTTCTTGACTTAAGATATTGCTGATATTTTAATGAATATTATCTCAGAATGTAAAACGCGCGATCACTACTTTTTCCGGAGCACAAAACGATAATTAATTGTAGATCAAATATTATAATATCGCGTTTATATTTAGATAATGTTCTTTGTTTTTCTTTGTCGGAAAGATGTTGCGTGTGCACGCAAGTATAATTGTGTAGAATCGATCGATACGAACGGGACTGAACGCGGCGCGGTGGATTACGTATGCGGGTGACAAGTTCGCCGAATCGCGCGCGCAACACACTCTCGGCACGCTCATAATTAACGTTAATGCGCCGATTACATGTCGCATTTGCGCGTTACACTTCGGCGATCTCTCGACGCGAGATCGTTATTGCAACATTACCGCCGTTCGTTCAATTTGCAATTTGACGTTTTTTTTTTTTTTCGCGACAACCCGCGCGTAAGAGAGTCCGGAAGAGAGTCCGCTCTTTCTCCTCGCTAAAGACAAACGTATCGCCGATCGAGATCTTTCAATTCTCGACGAAGCAATCGATATTTTCGTCTCGTCTGATCTCGAGATTCATCTCCGCGTGTCATCTATAGGTTTCTTCTTCTTGATTCCGGTAGCCGTTTGAAAATTGAACGTTCCTTGATTTAGCTTGAAGCGCGACTCGTCAAAGAGCATTCGTTCCGGGGCTTCCTAGCTCTTCTAATGATTCTTAATATTGCACCCTCGTTTATCGCGGATTACACGACTCCGTTACTCCGCTCCGGAGAAATATCGATTTCTCTCTTAGGATGTAGTGACGAAAAATATGCTGGCTTTGGGGGTGCGATTGCTGTGTTAGGCTAGTTTTCGAATTTTTCTTCGTTTTTTTTTTTTTAGATGAAACAAAAGCGAAAGAAAAAATACACTTTTCTAAGAAGTTTCTCTTGAGAAAAGTCCGGGTTCCGTCGCAATTGCGGACAATTCTCCGAGATCTCTAGACTTCATGGGTTTCTAAAGATCTCGTAATAGAAGTTGAGAAGCCACGGTACACTCGGAGAGGAAGAGAGTAGGAAATCTCGAACCGAAATCGGCAGTCGGAATCGCTAATAAAAGTGGCGGCTATTAACTCGTCCACGAGAATCGTGCGGGCCGCGCGCTATCGATGGCTGTCGACTTTGAAGACCTCGAAGAGGAGAAAGGGAGCAAAGGAAAGACAGTGTGCAAGGGTGCTCCCGATGCGCGTACATATACAATCCCGAAGGATCGGATTAGTGCGAGCAGGGAGTCTAAAGGCTTTAGGAGGATCGGTCGGACTCGTGTTTAAAGCTAGTGGGAGGGCAAGGGGAAAACAGAGCAGACGGGAGTTACGTTGCCGGGCTAGGTCGACTCCTTGGCTGAGATTAGCTTAGTTACAGATAACTAAGTCGAGATTCGCGGAGGCGGGCGATACCGGATAGAAGAACGGAGGCAAATGGACGCACGTGGGTAGTAGAGAGAGGAACGGAAGAGGCGGGAAAGAGAGGGAAACGAAGGGAAATCTCGGGAAAGCAGAGAGAAAAGGAACGACGAGAGGAAGGAAGACAGAGATAGAAAGAGAGAGAGGGAGAAAGAGCACTCGCGCGCGACCCCGGTAAGAAGTTTGATTATCTTTCCGGTCGCTGCAGAAGGCAAAGTGGCGGCAGTCGGATGCCACTGCTACCCTCGGGCGAATGAGAGGATATTGTGATCCCTCGCAGACGCGCAGTTCTCTCGCTAAGCAACCTCCCGCGATATTACACGCGGAGAGCGAGCTTCGTCGTCGTCGTCGCGGGAAACGAGAGTACCCAAAGCACCACACGGCGACGAGGGAGAGAAATGTGGACCAACAGGCACAGACGGGCGCGTCTCTGAATCGGAAGATCCCTATGCTCGCTCAAAGTTAATTGCCTTGCCAATGTAGGATTAGCGGGATGAGGAGGCGGCAGGACCTTGCCCGGTCCTGCGACCGCTTAACCGACAACCGACGACGTAAAACTCGTGTTGCGTGTACACCACCGGTTTTTCTCTTCTTTTTCTCGTTCTCTCATTGCCCGATGCGGCCTGTGTATATACACTGTCTCTTAAGAGATTAACCTGAAATCATTTGTACCTGCTTGCACTTCTTGCCCGCCGTGAACTTTCAACCCCATTTTTCTTCTATCTTATGTTTTTCGTGGAACAGAAAAATATCTAGGTACAAGTATAAATGATCACTCGCAGTGACCGCAATCTATTTAATTTCTTTACCCCGAATCGAATAATTAAACCTTGCAAGGTTTTTCGATAATTATTGCAATAATATTTAAATTGTCTGTTTCTTTTTCTTGCAAAATCGTCTCTCTCTCTCTCTCTCTTTCTCTCTCTCTCTCCCATGACTTTCTTGTCGTTGTTCCATTAGATCTATCGAATTACTTCTTGTTTTTTCTTCCTTCTTCGGTTGATCTTCGCTGCGGCGACATTCGAATCCCCCGGCCGACGCTCGCGGAATACGTTGATCCCGTCGAGATGGCAGCGTCATTCCGAGTGGCGACGACCTCCTGAGATCGAGCATCCTAGATTCCGGCAGGACCATGGATACTGATAAATGGGGATCGCTCGACGTGATCCAAGTCGTCCTTGACTGCTAAACCACCTGGAAGCGGTGGCTTTGCCCTCTTCACCCAAGTGCGGTCATCAATGACGACACTGCGCCGCCCGTATCTATACACATATTCGGATTCGTACACCGTAATCCCTCGTCTTACAAGCGCGAAGCATCCTGTCGCGCCTGACATTAAGATTCACACGCGAGTGATTTATAGATTTTTTTTTTCGAGCGTGCTTTTACGAGTGCGAACTCTCTTCTTCTAGGTATTTTGCAACAGCCCGCATTAATCTCATTGTAAATAAGTGTTTTTGCAAAAAACAAATCAAATTGCCTGAATCTCAAGACGAATTTTCTCGAACGTGTCACTTTTGCAAAAGACTGATAGAGTATCGAGGTGTTCGTGTCACTTTTGTGAAAGACTGATAGAGTATCGAGCTGTCCATAAACGGTCGTCCGTTTTAGGAAAGCTCCATTGTGATAACATTGGGGTTCAAAGCGGACGATCCGTCTCGAGGATGTCGGGGCTGTTTCTCTGCGGAGTAGCAGCGAACGCCTACGTATATATACTTTGGGATGCGTTCCAATTTCTCTCGAGTGTTCTCACGCTACGCGAACGCGCGCGCGCGCACGCTGCGCTACTCCGGAGACTCTCGGCCGGGCTGATTGGCTCTGGAGAGATGCACTCGAGAATCAGCGCCCGATGGCCGCCGACGCTTCGTCGATCGACCGAAGAACAATTAATCGCCGCAATCGGATCGTGTGCGGTTGTCGATCGACAATTTCACTCACACCGTGAGAAAAATTATCAATGTGGGCGAAACTTTCTATATGAGCAATTAACATTTTTGCAGAATTAAATAAACAATTCAAAAAAGCACACACTTTTGATCTTGTTAAAAAATTAATTTGTTAATTAATTGGCAGACAGTTACAATTTGCTAATGTTTGAGGTCGTAATAAACTTTTAAGGTTTACAACAATTTATGTAATAAAAAAAGATTGGATGTTATTATTTAATTCGCGACGCACGCAATAATTTCTTGAGAAGTGCGCTGTAAAAGAAAGGATTAGAGAGATATATAAGCAAAAACAAAATGCAAAAGCATATTTGATGAGCGTTATCGATTTCCAGCAAGAAACACAAATAACAACGTCAAGAATATTCATTGACACACATACATTATCTCGACTACACGTCTCGAGCTTGTTATTTGCATCCTGACGTATAATTCAAGCAGTTGCTAGCAAAAAAGACTGCAGGACACAAGTAAAATCCGCGATATATCGTTCGGAGCAGTTGAGTAAATCAGTACACAGATTGCGATGTGCACTGCTCTGCAAATCAAACGCGACGATTAATAACTCTATCCTATTTGCGCGATTATTTATCAGTCCCGCGATAAACAAACATTCTTATGTGTGTGTGTTCAACACTAGAACAACCAAACCCGTCAAAATGACAAATTACAGTCTTAAATTTAAAAAATTATTGGAGATGCTACACGACGTAGACGTGTATGTTTACATCGAATTTTTTGTTTGAAATAGTCCAACAAACATACATTTAAATTTGCGATTTGAACTTTTTTACAACAGAACTCGTCGTCTAGAAAATATTAAAGAAATTAAAAATAATGACGAATAAAACGTTTTTTTCCTCAAATATCCGTTAAAATGGCAAACGTGATAAAGCTAAATATACATGCTCACCTCTGTTGTTAAAGATGTTCACGCGCGCGCGCGCAGAGCTGTTAGCAATGTTCGTTTTAAATTTACAGAAATAACTTCTTTCGTCATTACGCGGCTGACGACTACAGATTTCATCAAGGTTTTGCGCGTCCAATGCTAATTAAATTTATTTACTAATTAAATTTAATTGAAATTTCAACAAGATAATAATAATAATAAACGACGAGAGATGTATTTCTATTTTCACGACTCGTTTTTTCGCCGTGTTTTCTGTCTACGACATTATAGTATTATCACTCTGTGTTAAGATGTCAAGCGAATATTATCGCTGAAAGAGAATTAATTACAAACCAAATTGCGCGGTAATCGAGCTTCAGCGGATTTAATGATCTCGATATCCGTTAACGTGGAATAACTAAACGATAAACGACTCGATTACACTACACGATTTCGGGGCGCGCTTTGTATCTCTCAATCATATTTGAGAATTGTCTTTCTCTTCTGTGGAATATTCTTAAAAAATAAATTTGCAATTGAAACATTTACGATGTATAATTGTATTTTGTAAATTAATATTATATTCTTTTTAAAATTAATAATTATACATAGATATTTCTGTGCACGTGCTCTTTTGCAAAATAAACGCGATTTTACCAGCCCTCGTGACACATTTCATTTCGAAAAAATTCGAACGCAGCAAAAATTCCAGTAAGAAGAGCAAGGATTAATTACGATCAATTAAATGCGTCGAATCAAGCCAGGTCTGGTCAGCAAGCCGAGTTTGGTCGGCCGGAAGGAATCATAAAAAACACGGATTGGCTATTCCCGACAATCCCGATGCGAGAGAAGCACTCCCAGAGAGGGAGTCGCGTTGTGTTGTGTTCCTGGCGCGAGGGGTCGGATACAGGGAGGAGGGTGGTCGACTAGGCTCTGCGCTGACGTTGAAAGATGGTGGTGCTCCTTCTCTCTGTCCGCTGCTTCCAGCATGATATAGCACCATCCGAACGTGCTGATAGATCCAATTTACGGGCCGCCTTTAGCGCGCACCGCCGCCGCGCTCGAGACTCACGCTTCATCGGCACACAACAACCGAAAAGACAATTTTTAACTTCGCGAAATTTTCGCACGAGTGACGTCATGCAAGTTCGTTCTTTCGCCGAAAGTCTCGAAAGGAATGTAGAGCGAAAGTGAAGCGCGAGAAAACGAACACACGGTACATACGGTATTACCGCGATGAGAATTCGGAATATTTCTCCCTCGTACATAGCAGTATCGTCTTTATTCCCACCACCGTAAAGGTTGATCTTTCTCTTTCATAAAATCGCGATGATGCAGAGCGACACGTTTCTAGACGCACTTTTGAGTTCTCCTTTCATGAAAGAAAGACGTTGATTTTTCCCGAGTCGTTGTCGTCACTTCGTCGTTTCGATTGAATTGTAACTCGAGGCTTTTTAAGAAAAAAAAAACCATACGAGAAATAGCGAAATAAGAAATATATTTGTTATTTTGTAGCGCGAAGCAGATTTTGTCTTTCTTTCTCTCTCTCTCTCTCGTTGCGCGAGAGAGAGACATGTATTTCAAATCTCTGCATACATTTTTCCATTAGAAGTTGTTACGCGAAGTTTACACGTACTTGCACGGAGCACACGTGAAGCTCAGAAAATTTGAATCTCGAGTAAATTTAATGTGTGTCTCGTTTAAAAAAGAAAAGAAAAAAAAACCAAAAATATACTTTTCGCAAAAAGAGAGACACCTGGGACAGGTGAGAAAATAATAAATTAAAGCGAGTTTGTCGAGTATTCTTACCGTGTAACACACTTTATTCCCTTCGAATAATTGTGTTTGAGCGGAGAAATCTCTTAAAAGCTTCAGCAGTTAAAATAGTTAGCGATAAGTTTCCCCTCGAGGCTACGCGAATCCATAACTAGTTATTATGCGTTTCTTCGCGAGAAATCACAAACTTGCGAACTTTAATAGCGCCTCCCTCATTTTGTCAACAAAATGGGCAGAGTAAAGTTGAGTAAATGGCGCGATATATTTGCAGCGGTATCATATATCTATTTTGCAAGGTAAATTTATTTATCTCAATAAGTTATAGCGCGCGAGAGCGCTTTACTAGTGCGATACTCATTTATCGACACGCACACACACACGCGCGCGCGCGATGAGATTGTTAGAATTCATTCATAGAATCCAATTAGCGTTGAAAAAGAGCGCGAAATCGCGCCGTAAGCACCGTTTCAAAAGGTTATTATTCCATTCTTTCATTCATCTCTTCTCTGTTTGCCTCGAGGATGCCGGCGTTCGACCAGCAGTCTAAGAATCGTCGAATAAATCGTTTTATATTGAAAGCTATTACGGAGTGGAGTATAAAAAAAAAAAAAAAATAAAAAGAAAAAAAAGAAGAGGCAACGCAAACGTAGTGCGTGCGTCGATGTACATCGGTTTCGATTCAAATCTCGAGGAGTAGATTTTCTCAGACAGGTTAACTTCTCTCCAATTCAGCCGGTATCATTCCGGAGAGATAATAGTTCCCTCCGTTTTATCGGAATATTCCATCAGCCATAATCCCACCTCGGGCTCTGTTACGGGTATTGTTCGTATCCCGGTTATATATCGTGTCTCTTCGCGCGTGATTTCGCGGGTGGCCCCTGTCTGACCCCCGGTTTGACTTTTTCCGCTTCGTTCCCGTTTACGTGCGCGCACAAGAAACGCGCGCGGCACCATCTGTCCCAACGTCGAAAATTGTCAAGACCACGTCGGCCGCGAGAATCGCCATCGAGAAAAATCATCGGCTCGTTTTATTCGCTCGGTCGCTTGTCTTTTTTTTTTTTTTTTTTTTTTTTCGTGACTGTAGATCATGTGAGGCCAGCTGGTGACCGCCACGATTAATGGTGAACTTAATTATTGAATCGTCCCGTCCGATCCCGAAGCGCGACGGCGATGGCACGTACCATTTCGATTAAATATACGTACACTCATACATACACACGTATACCGGGTGTTTTAAAGATCCATTACGGAGAGAAAAGTTTTAGCGAGAGAATAATGTAACAGTAAAATTTGCACGACGTGCTTGTAGTGTACCACTGTGAAATATCGACAAAAGAGCTTAAGTTCGTATATTACACAAATGCTTTCGAATATATGCGACTGAAGATTGTCGAAGGTCAAAGTTTTCGAAAGTATCAGCAAGTTGTCCATAAATTTCGGCGACTGTAAGATAGCCGTCGACCGCAAACCTTCGCGTTATCAAATCTCGCATGCGATCGCTTTCGAGGACTGAATTGCTGACTACAATCGTTACGCTGTCTTCCTCGGAAACTCGAAAACGCGCATAGTTACAAAGTTGAATTGATCGTCGACACGTCTCGTCACGAACCTTAGTTAAATTCTAAACGTGGTCGATCGGATATGGCTAAATAAAGATCAATCAACTCGCTTTATAACTAATGAAGTGTGTAACGAGAAAATAGTGTTTTTAAGATATGTGATCTTCAATAATTCAAATAAATCTAATTCTCTCTCTCTCTCTCTCTTTCTTTCAATACGTAATGCAAATTATTCGGTATCTGTTTTCGGAGATAGATTTGAATTAAATTGCGCTAATTTGTATGATTTGCTTTCATTGGAATTATAAATTCGGTTAAAATTATTTGCATCTCTATCCTGTACTTCACTTTGTACATACTCGAAGAACTTAATACTATGTAATTATTTAATATTTAGTTACTTATTACTCTTTTAACCAAAAATGTAATATATATATGTATATATATATATTATATATACATATATTTATATTTATATAAAATACGAGATTCGTATGCTTTTGAACCACCCAATGCACGTATTTATAGCAGATGCACATTAGCGCTGTGCATAAATACGAGGAGAGTGGAATGCGTATTATATACATACATACATATATACATAAGCGAGCAGTGAGAGAGAGAGAGAGAGAGAGAGAGAGAGAGAGAGAGAGAGAGAGAGAGAGAGAGAGAGGAAGAGAAGCGGTTCTATGTACAAACGGGGGGACAAACGCGCGCGGGATGTACTTGACGTATTGCTCGAGTGATCGGATATCGATTAGGCCGGGACCCCACGGTCAGTCCACAACACTCTCCGCGAGTCGTAACTTGCACTTGAATGCTATTCCACTAATTACCAAGGCGACAGGGCCCGCTGCGACTGGCACTTCTGACGGCGCGGATCCTGACGGTTACGCGCATGTGTCCAGGGGGCTTGAAGATTATCGGACACGAGTGCGTGTGTTATGGTTAATGGCCGCAAGCCAGGCTTAATCGCCACGCATTCTCTCTCATTTAGGATTCTCTAATAAAAGTAACGCGCAATATATAAATTCACACGTTATTTGTTATTGATGCGAGTAAAAGGTACGAATCTGACGAAAAATGTCAAAAGGAACGACATTTCTTTTAAAGAAAGAAACGTTCTATAAAATTAATAGATCGATAGGAGATTTATCTATTTAATAAGTTTTTTTTTCAAATAATTCAAATTATTACTTAATCGCTCTTATGGGACATAATTTAAAGCACGCGAAATTTTACTCCTCAACTAGTCTTTCGAATTTTTTGCTCTATTTTTGCGTTATTTTATGCATCATATCGATTCAGCTGATAACGTTTGCGTTATTTACGACGGCGGTCTGAAAAAAGATCAGCGAAACGCATTATAAATTCCATTCCGTCCGAAAGAAACAGGCCACAATGTCTAGTGCGGATCAAAAATGCATGTTGTCGGGTATATGCGGGAGGCCAACGTGCCTCTAGTTGGAACATTGTCTTTATTAATGACGCGAGGATGCTCGCGAAGAGAGGTAGTAAGCAACGACTGCTTTGCTAATTAAAGTGCTTAAATTCTACGTCTTCTGGGACAACTTCTTAACTATGTAAACTATCCGCCGCGTGATTAAGACGTCTCTCGATAATCCGACCACCTCCCACGGCTTCGGTAACCGCTCGAAGTTCATTCGCCGTGGAATAACGCGTACACGCAAACACGCACAACACATTCGCGGTTTAACGAACAGACGTCGGATCTATTTAGGACGAGTTCAGAATAGAATCCGTGGATTTAACAATCCGCGCGGATCTTACAAAACATCTTCAAGGAACGTCGGAGTGGATCTCCGAAGCAATCAGAGATTTTACTCCGATTTGGTGTATCTCGAGACTTTTTACAAAATCAGAGAAGAAAAATGCCTTTACGCTCGAATAAGATATAACGACGGATAAAGCGAGGGAGGCTCAATCCCGTGAATGATAAGAGGTATTACATCGAAACATCGTTAACTGGGATCACGTGATTACTTCTAAACACGCTCGGATTACTCTGGGCCGTCGCGCCAAGATTTTCCCGCCGCCGCCGCCAAGATCTTCAGATCCACTCGGTCGTGATCTCTCTCTCTCTCTCGTATAAGCGGCAATGTAGTCCCTTGCCGAGGGTCGCAAGGTCCTGCGAGAGATTGGAGACGTTGCGTTAGCTTTCCCCCGGCACGTGGAAGGTGCCTTTAGTCGCGAAATCGATGCTTATCGGACGTTCGCTACGCCGCTTGTAATTGAATAGAGCGCCTATGTTCCGGATAGCAAACCGTGCCAGAGCAAATAGTTCGCTCATCTAATGGAGCACGTGGGATTAGCGATTACAGTCTTATTCCGAAGAACATTTGTATACGCGATATAAATTTGTAGTAACACACACACATACACACACGCTATATTGTAAACATTGATCACAATGAGAATCAATGCTGGAAATATGCTGGTATACGCGTGTATTGCATTTATTTTACTTAGCAAAAGCGTGATTTCGGTTCAACATTCGCGAACTATGCGATTGAACATAATCGGTTTGCATTAATAATCGCGTTAACAGTCACCGTTCAATATGTTAAATAATTGGACATTATCTGTCATTGTTCTACGAAATGAAATTGTAAGAACGTTTTGCACGATTATATCGTCGAGCCCGTTGGAAATGGAACTTGAAAAATCTCAAGCACGACGGCGACGTTCTTTCCCTCTTTTAGGAATATTGTTCGGACGATATTCGAAAGCTAAACACACGAAAGACACAGGGGGGTAGGCGTAGCGGACGCGGAAAACCAAAGAAGAGCGTCCCGGAACGGGAGCGGCTGTGTTTGCCGAGTTAAGTGACACTAATTGAAAGTTCAATGCCGGGCATATTGATTGCAGCCGCACAGGAGTGACACACAATATCGCGCAAACACGCGCCGGGTAATTCAATCTTTGCCCGACGCGTCGCGTCGAGTCTAATTCATCTCGTCGCTCTCTCGGTTATCGAGTGACCAGCCAGCAGCTACGTTCGCAACGCCGGCCGCAATTGTTCCCGACGAAAGCGAACGGATTTTCCCTCCTGTCTCCGCGCGAGTTCTAGTCCGCGCGGGAGAGAAAACGCGTTGCTTTTTAAAATTAAATCTCCTTCGTCGATTATAAAAATTTTCACACTTAGTACAAGCATCTTGCGCGATCCGCTTTAAAAGTAAAAACAAAAATGACACATTCAGTGTTTCGTCCAGAGGAAGACCGCTTAAAGCGAGGTCGAAACTCTCGGTGGGGAATAAACTTGAGAAAATATCGTCTAGCTATATATGCATTTTCGCGAGTGCACAGAACGACGCTTGTCGCGCGATGCATTCCGAAGAAATGCAATCCACGTCAGGTGCGCGCGCCCGCCCGCCCGTCCGCGTTGCTTCGTCGTCGGGAAGGCAAACCGGAAGTATTCTCCTCTCGGCTGTTTCGCGAGTTTTCCTACTACCACGGCAAGTTTATCGCGCCGCCCCGGGAGAATATGTATTTGCGCCGGCTCTGCTATTTCGCGTGATTACCATATGTTTGTTACCGCTTACCACTATACAGATATGCGGTTTTTCTTGAACAAGACATACTTTACGGTTAGTGGCAAACACACAGGCATGTGTGGTATCTAGTTATGAATAAGAAATGCTCTTACGAGAAGCTTTCGATTTACGCGATTGAGCGTAAATCGTCGACAATCTCTCTTTCAGTAGCGCGCGCGCTAACGCATATTATTCTTTCTTTGATTTCCGCTCGCGATTGTTGCAACAATCACAAAGCGAGTCGGATTTGCGTTACCATCCGGAGAGAACCACGCGATGCGAAATTAAAACCACTGAATGTAATCAAATTCCTATGCGCTATGTAGAAACATTACGCGCGCGCTGATTTTTTTCGCTGAAAATTTAAAACGGAATCGAAGTCTTTTCTCTTCCTCCCTCCCTTACGGTTTCCGGAATGCGCGGGAGATACGCACAGAGTATGGACACACGAACGGACAGAGATAGACGTAGCGCGATAGAGACAGGCGAGAGACAGGGAGAGGAAAAGCAGGGAAACAGAAAGGAAAGTCAATATAAGCAGTTAGCTTGCAGCTGTTTGCACAAACGCTTCGTCCTTTGACAACGGGGGCTACAAATAGCGCCCGCGCGGATCGCGGAGATATATTTCCCTGCGTATCCCTCTCCTCTTTCTTCCTCTCCTCTCATCGCTTTCTCTCTGTCTCTCTCTGTCTTTCGTTTATCTATCCATCTATCTATCTATCTATTTATCTCCTCTCTTCCTCTCCGTTTCGACGTGTACACGCGATCTGTTGGTAGCGGAATCACAGAGCGGTGTCAGCGGTTCTTTTTAATTTCCTGAGTAGAAACAGATGAGGAGAAAAGACTCCGCCGATCCTCTCCATTATTCCTCTCTCAGTCTCGTCTCTTTATTTCTTCTTTGACGTGGCTTCTTTTCTTGACTCTGTGTGTGCGCGTGTGTGTGTCATGAAGTTTTCTTTTACACACATGCTCTTGCTCTTTTTCACGCTCCCTACTTTCGTTTTGTTTCCGCAATTTTCTGCGCAAACTGACAAAAGTTTCTGACGGATGAGTATTATTTTATATTGTTTCGTGATTTATTTAGTACGCGCGCGTGGCTTAACGCAGGCTTTGTGTGACAAAGTTGCGTTTAATAAAAAGTTTAATTTGTGTAATGTAAATTAAAATAAATCACGAAACACGAAAGGTTAGTTAACAGAAGAAGTATTTTATGTAAATGTAATTGTTTTTTCTCTCTCTCTCATTAATATAACATGTAAATATAAATATAATTATTCAATATCACCAACGTTATTTAAACGTAAGAGTTTTTGCATAAATATACTCATTCTAAAATAATTTCACTGCACGTAATACATATTGTATTTCGTTCCTCTCGTACTTCTTTCTCAACCGAAAGCCGAACGCAAAACAATAGTTCTTTTTGTTCGGATTTCACAAACAACTCGCGAGAGGGGAATCTCGGTGGAAATTCGATGCCGGACGGGTTTGATTCGAAATTTCGAGCGCCCATTCGCGAGATGAAGAACGCGCGCTGGCACAGTCGGCGGTGGTACGAAAGTAGCGGTGCGTGCGGGTTTGCTGCAGCTTTCAATAAAGCGTTCGGAGGGTCTATGTGCGCGCGCGGCGGCGGCCCTTTCCGTTGCGCGCAATGAGGAATATACAGAAATTTCCCCGGAGGTAGCATTTCCTCCTCGCAATGGCGGCGAGTCTGCGTGTATCACGCTCGGTCGATCAATTTCGAGGCATATTCGGATAAAGCGTGAAATCGATACTCGCGCGCGCGTTTCGACAGAACATAGCGAGCAAAGCCGATGTTTTAGTCCAAAATACCGCGCCACGAAACAAAGGAAGTTTCCAAGAAGGAGAGACGAAAAGGGGGGAGGGGAGCGCGCGAGACATACGGCAATTGATTTTCACGAAGTTACGAAGGAAGATCAAACGAGGGAAACTTCGATACTGCCGATCAATCTCGAGTCGTTTCTCCCAACGCAGTGTGCCAACGAGGATCAAGTATTTCTTTACTACTCCTTGAAATCACTGTTTCGTGAACGCTGTTTTTCAATTTTTTTTTCTTACTTTGACTTATCGTAGGATTTTTCGTTGTTTCAAGCAAGCGCAAAAATCAGAAATATCACAAAGAGCGAGTGTTGCAAAAAAATGAAAGAAAAGACTTAATAGAAGACAAATCTTATCTCAAGAGAGTCGCAATTTCTCGTTAAAATACATTTACTCGGCGAACGAAAGTAAAATAAAACTGCAAGAAGTTGCTGGCGCAAGCGTTCGCGAAAAGGTATAACACGCTACTTTTTGGCCGATAGCTCGGCGCGCACGTTCTCGCCGATTATCCTTTCCGATTCAGTTCGACGTGGCTTAACGAGACCGATCGTCGGCGGTTATGACCGTGCGATCGTTGAAAATAGGGAACGTGGGGGCGATTGCCATTACACTCAGATGTAGGCGATGTAAGACGGAGAGACGTAAAACTATCCGAAGTCCATTTCTCCAGAACTTAGTTAACCGCCCTCCTCTTGGAAGTTTCAACGGCCTCGCGCGCACCCGCGAAAGTAATCTTCCGGCCGTTTCCACTATTCCGCCCAATAAAGTTCGCACCCCAGTTTTGAATTTAGTTGGATAGTTTCGTCGGGCGCGCGGATCAAAAAGCGCGCGAGCACGCTTCGGCTCGGCGGAGAGACTTGGCGGGCGAAACAATACAGTCTCGAGCGCGGAATGGAAAATATATATGAGAGAGAGAGAGAGAGACAGAGAGAAAGAAATGACTCTCTCGAGAGAAATGTTTCCGTTGTATCGATGTCTATACACGCGAGAGTTACCGAAAATCTGTCGCGTTCGATATATCGTTGCTTTTCTTCCGGGATTATGCGTCTATTTTTTTGTTTACGTTTCACATGACAAGCAAGATATTAGATCTTTCGAAATATTGAGAACTTACAAATATTAATGATATGTAACGTTTAAATATTTGAACGTAAGATGATATTTTGAAGATAACAAACCTAATTAAATAAATATTCCGAATGCCTTTGCTTACTCATCATCTCATATATACTTATCTTCCCCTCTTTCTCCATGAATAAATTTGATAGACCTGTTCAAATATTGTTTATAGACTGTTTCTTCTTTCGCGATGTTCCGCGGGAATATAATATCTGGTGGTTATAAATTATGTTAAATCAAAATATTCTTCGCGCCGCACACACAGAATAGCGAGTGTTGAATCCCATTTACATTGCGTTCTCATATTCTCCATTAATCATAGTACGGCCAACCATGATGGATCGTTTTCTCCGTAAGCATGTACTCATGCACTCTTGTACTATATATCGCACCGCCATACGTGAACAAATATAGTAATATCGCGTTGGAAAATTCTACGTGAGTCTCTCGCGTATTTCATTTCCACTTCTTCAAATTTAAACAAAAAAAAAAAAAAAAAAAAAAAAAAAAAAAAAAAATTTTTCTTTTGAATTTTCCATTTCTTTCGTCTGCCCTCGTCTGTGCAATTCACACTGTCCCTGGCTGTAAAAACTAATTTAATATTTAATAATTGCACATTGAATAATATCGCGTCTTCGCGTTAAAACCGTTCGCGCGAACAAAAAATTACATCAATAAGATTTAATCGCCAATTTGACAGAGGTTTAAAACCTCTGCGATCTAAAATGTTCGTTTTATTCGCGCCGGAAGTACGATAATCCGCTCGTAATTTATCGCCACGGATTCGGCGGTTTAAGCAGAATGCGGAATGGTCACAAACTCGCACATACATTTATGTACAGAGCGTATTCAAAATAGCGCACTTTATCAAATTTAACTTGAATTCGCGCGAGTGAAATAACAGTAATTTTGATGTACTTTAAACTCCTGCAAAGATGACTACGGAGAATAAAATTACACGCTTTTATTACTTACGTAAATCTTTCTGAAGCTTGGGATACAATCCGCAGATAAAATCTGTTTCTTTTTCTCTGTTTTTTTTTAGATTTTACTCTTATCGTTCAAAAGTTACGCGAATTGAAGTAGGGAACTATCTTTTTCTATTTTTTTTTCGATTGATACTAACGTATAGTTTTCTGAAAACAATGCGCGATTTTTCGGGCACTCGGTATATGTTCTTGAAGCTCTTGCGGCACTTGTTACGTGTGTGCGACACGTACGATCGCACGGAGAAAAAAAATCCGGGACGACCTGTGTCTTGCTTCGTGCAAGGCGAATATCGCGACGGAGCTTTTATCGCATAAAGTGCAGAGAGAACTGAATTAACGTGCTCTAGACGGCCACGGAGAGTTCGGTAAAGAGAGCGAACCGCAGTAATCTCGTGTAAGGAAAATCTCCGCGGCGGAGATGAAAAATGCATGACGCTTCTCTGCGTAAACGACGCAACGATAGGCATTAATTCTCGAGCACGGTCCTTCTACAAACGCGACTCGGTTGCTTAGTGACGTCTATTTTAGATAATGCGCGTACGAAAATGCGTGTTTTCCACTGCACGGGGGATTCAGATGTTCGTTAGTGAAGAGCGCGGAAAGATTATCTTAAATAAGCATTTAATCTTCAAAAGAGAAAAGAAATACAACGTAAAAGAGTCTCTTTATATCGTAAAATGCATAAAGACATTTTGTATCTTTTATATTATTTTCGATTCAGCGAGCAAAGTAGTTGATAGTCAAATGAGAAACCAATACATTGTGTTTGTGTGTGTGTATATGAATTAATCCAATATCTTAATAAGATCTAAAATTAATAACGTTATTAGATCAGCGTAAAATATGTAAAATATATCGTAATGTTTTTAGATCCTCGAGACTTCGATGCAGACGGTATGCTACGGCAATTTGTTTATATCGCGTTTGCCTTTGGTTGTGGAGTGGCGAGGTGCGGAGTTGTCTCGAGTGTTTGTTTTGGATTTAGCACTGACATCAGTCCTGCGCTGCGACGGCAGTTCTCGGGTGTTCGTCGAATCGCTCCGTGTTTTACGCGCATTTCTTTGCGACAAGAAAATAATTTCACGCACGAACCAGTGTCGGGTGTGCACAATAAAGGAACAAGTGAGTGTACGATGTATTTTCTAAACAATTACGGCTCATAACGGCGATTATCTCCTCGATTTAATGCGCGAATTCTCGACGGCTCCGCGTACGCGGCAGTTACGGCGTGAAGTTAGCGACGGGAAAAGTTTCAAGTATGGTGTTAGTTGAGAAACGCGTCGCGAACGTTCCGCGTAGTGACGAGTTTGTTTCGTGTTTTTGTGCGCGTTCGCGTGGTGAGTAACTTGTAAATAGCCGTGCTTTTCCGATTAAATCGCAAGTGTCGAGTGAGAGACTGTTTTGGAAACATACGGCGAAGATACAACGTGCGACATCGACACGACGCGTTCCGACGGGACACAACAGCGAAGAACACGATGACGACAACGGCGCATCGACATCGGCGATCAACGGTAAGTCAATTTAAACGGATATTCTCCTTCAAAACTTAAAAAAAAAAGACAAATAAAGGATGTTATGATCGTGTTATGATCAGAAAAGAAAAATAGAGTGAGAATGAGTGAATGAATAAAAGGAAGATCGAGATTGATAAAAAGAGAGAGTGAAATGAAAAATATATAAATTTTATTTGTTTGATTGTCGAGAAAATGTCTTGGTTGTGAGTATCACAAGAACGTTTGGTCGATGTATCGAGTGTAAACAAGCCAGGTTACACGATCGTTCGTTTTGCATTGTTGTCATCATCGCTGCCCGTCGGCTAAGTAACACCGCGCTGACGCTACTGTATTTCGAAATATATTTGAAAAATATTTCAGTTTTAATGCGTACTCCATTCTGCCGTTGCTTCTTTAAAAGTGTGTTGCAAAATCTAACAAGTTTTCGCTTCTGTTTTTTTTTTTCGCAAAATGTTTTCTTGTCGCCTGCTGCAGAACTTTCCTTTAATCCTTTCGCTAGTAAAAATGAGGTTTCTTTTTTTTTAATTAAACTTCTCCGGCAAAACCATGTTTCTTAAGATGTTAGCTATTTACGTTTTAATCAGACTTTTGCTCGCAAACATCTTCTATGTACTTTCCAGATACTACAAAGTAAATTATAATAGAAAAAAAAATATATATATAAAGAAATTTGTTCAGATATAAGTATACAAATTTATAATTGCTCTTTTTTAGATACTGATATTTCAGTTTTCTCTTAAATATAAATGTTCGTGACAAAAACTATCATAAATAAATATAAATACACATAAAGTAGTATAATAAAAATATAAATTTAGTTATTTTCCGTATTTCTTCACAATCATTTACACAACCGAGTCTTAAATAAAAATTATTACAAAGTAAAGTTTGCTCAACCGATTATTAAATTAGTGATATCTTTTTCAGCGCTCTTTTCCGCACGGAATTATGGAGAATCCCACCAGTGCACCGAAGTTTATGGTACTTGCCGAGAGTTAAAGCGGATCTTTCGCACGGCACACGTGTATGCAACGACGACGGAATTAACTGGGAATCGAGTACTTCTCGCGGTTACCGCACGAGGTGAGACGCTAAACAGCCTTTTCCCGATCCCGCAGGGCGTCCGCGCGTAATCCCGTAGGACGCGGAATCCCAGGGTGAATGTAAACAGGACAAACTATGCAAACACGGTTGCCGCCGCGTGTTCCCGCCGGACAGGACGCGTTGTGGTGAAAGAAGCGGCTTCCTCTTTCTCTCTGTCTCTTTCTCTCTCTCTTTGTCCGCGCGACCTCGGCCGGCGAATATCGCTCGCGTTTTCGCACACATTTCGCTCTTGTTCCGTTTCTCTTTCTCCCATATTTTCTCTCTCTCTCTTTTTTTTCCTCCACGCCCCTTCCGCGCGAAGCACTCGTCCGGCCCAACCTCGCGGAAGTTGAATCCTGTGACAAAAGTTCCTGTGTGGAGCGTCAGACCGCAACTTGCCCCGCAGGACTTGTAGACGATGTTCTGATGGTAATATTAAACTTCCCCCGGTCTCTCAATACCCCTGGGCGACCTGGTTTACTCTGCCGCGCACTATTGTGCGGCCTCGATAACCGCGCATTTTACAAAGGAGCTTACTCCACCGCTCGATAAATAGCATCGGTGCATGTAAGACTGATGAGACAAGCGCGACTTCGAACAGAGGTTGTTTCTGAAGTTAAATTTATTAACGCACACGCGCGCGCACGCAACGCGACGTAAATAATTGGACGAATAAAACTGTAGTTTTAAAAGACACATTGAATAACCACAACGCGACTAACTGTTTTGTTCGGTGTTTATTTTCATTACGGAAACACGTATTCCAGCTTGGTGTTCAATTTTATTCTGAAAATATCGCGAATGTCGTTTTAAATAGTTACACGCAAATGTGTGAATTTCAATTCTAACTACTTGCCGTTCTCGTTGCGCGTTTGTTTTCAGATTTAATAATAGATAAATTCGTCTTTTTTATGCGATATAGAGAAAGGACTTACTTGAAGGACACAAAGCACTTCGGACACATCTAATCTTGAATTTAGATTCTCGCGTGCGATGAATATGCAGGGCTCAATGTAATTGCAAATGCGCGGAATACATATACTGCCAAGCTCGGTTACTCCGTTTCATATTTCGAGGAGATGCGCCGTAGCAACTCACCCTCTCCTTGATTTCGACCGTTCTCATCTTGTTGCTAGGATACCGCTTATATAGTTTAGATCGTGAAGATTTTTGAACAGGGGTATTACGCGTTAATGAGCCACTTTACTTTGACCCCGTTGTTGTTTCGCATTGCAATATTATATCTTGTGTATTATCCTCTTCATTTTTCTCGGTGAAATCTCAAATTATTATTTTAACACGATGCGCGACAATTAGTGAATTAACTTCACTTTACTAATTTTATAATCAGTCGCGTTTGAACAATGATATTCTTACTTTTGCTGTTTATCAAATGTTATTCGAACTTGGAGAACAGGATCGATAGAAAAAAGCATCAGTTAAAAAAGTCCCGCGTTACTTCTCGTGAGTATTGGCTTTAATTGCCGAAATTTATTAAAGCGGCTTTGTTTTTCGAACACTCGTCGTGTCGTTACTTCGAAAATAATCACACACCAGACGGATATTTCTTCGTTCGGACGATGTCCGTTTCTCATTGCAGAAAGCCGCTCGTTTCCTTTGTCTTCGCGTTGTCATTGTCATCCAATAGCTCCCGTCTTTACCCCATTCGCGACAAAGGGGGTCCGAGTATCGGCGTTTCTGATCGAGCGGCGCGTTAAGAAATCTGATTGTAGAGGGACAAGAAGGAAAGAGAGAGAAAAGATGATCTAACACACCTCCATTTTTCCCGCGGCGTCGTTGTCGGCCGTGTATCCGCAAACCCCATTCGCGCTGCTTTTTATTATTTCCTCGTCCTTATCACCACCGTTGCGATCCTTACTCGTCGCTCTCTCTCTCTCTTTCTCTTTTCTCTCAAAGAAATATCACGACTATTTCAATTCCCGCTGATATTGCCGGCCGATAGACGAGGCAGCGCCCGGGGTGATCCTTTATTTTATACCAGGCCACGTACCCCACGGCTACGTCGTCTACACTGTTTCCGGACGTGTCTTGAAATCTCTGATAACTGTACTTGACTGTACAGGGAGTCAATAATACAGTTAACGCCCATAGAAATGACTATTCGCGTATTATTGCTATACAGAGCAAATTGTCGTTGAGATATCGCGCCAAATTTCACGTCATTATTAATTTCGTGTATTGTAACCGTCAAGAAAGTATTGCGTGTTTTTTTTCTCTGAAATTCAATCGATCGCAAAATGTTGTAAATTTATAAATTACATGCAATGTAATATGAAACTTCTCAACTATTTGATCTTTGTGCTCACACACACGGTACACGAAGATGACTATCCTAATTTCTGTTGGTTCTATTGCCGCGTGTTTCTGATATATATTATTCCGCATGACCGTTCATAACCAATTGCGAATTCGCAAACTATTTCTGCGATTTAACATCCGCGTTCCCGGCAACTCGCATAATTCGGTCGATAGTATTTGCAACATTTGCATAGGCCAGATATCGTATTATGAAAAGTCGTCGTACGAAGAATGTCGAAACGAGAAATCGTTTCGCAAATGGAATGGCGAAACTCGACGAGAGAAAAAAAGCGCATTAAAACTCTTTTCCTCTGTTAAAACTCTCGTTCTCTTGTTCTCATCTGAGTTTATAAAAATTCTCGCAAGTAAAATCGAATTCGCGCGCAGAGCGTGTGTCGGACAAGCCCTCGGTCTTCGTAGAGGGACAGGCTTACCTTATATAACATGGGAAATTGGCAGAAGGTATTTCCTAATATCGAACGCGCGCAACCCTTGGAAAAGAATGTCGGTGTGACATCACAGAGAAAAAGAGAGACAGAATGAAAAGAGAGCGAAAGATAGATAGATAGAAAGAGAGAGAGAAAGAGAGGATCTTTACTCTCAAATATTGGCCGAAACAAAGGGCCGTAAAAGATAGAAAGAAGGGAGAGAGAGTTTCTTTGTTTCTTTCCTGCGCTTTTTTGATTGAGAATATCGTATCATCAGCACACATTTGTAATAGTATTTCTTTCTTATATAAAGTATCGATTCATATAAAATATCTTTCAACTTTCGAAGTGCGTGCGCGATACTGCGATTATTTTGAAACGCACGCAGATAACTTCGATCGCAATACGTTTTCCGCATTTGATCGCGTCTTTCGTTTTTTCATACTTTAATATATTCAATCGGTGAGTGTTTTATTGCAATAAATTTTTCGTACGTTTATTCTTTCTGAGAGAATGCGAACGGACTAGCATTTGTCACGCGTTTTCAGCGATAAGACAAGATTCTATCTCGATCGAGAGGACGGTGGAAGAAAGGAGACATGGTACAATAAAATATTAATATAAAATACCGGAGTGTGTCGGCGATATAGGAGAGAAATCTCGAACAAGATCAAAAAGAGAAAGAAAATAGGAGACGTTTGTTGAATAAGAACGGATGAGAGAGAGATACAGGTTCTTCCTTGTTGAATACGTCTGTTGACTATTTAATGATCTCCGAAATGGATAGCGTTAGCAGAGCAAAGGACGTGTACATACTCGTCTTTCTCTCTCACTCTCTTTCACTTTCTCTCCTATACGTAACTTGACTACATTTAAACTGAAAAATTAATCTTGCAATTTCCAATATTGATATATTTGCTATTATCACACAAGTTATATTTAATGTTGCGTTACATTAAAATTTATCTTCAAATAAAATCAGATATACATTTATTTTATATTGATACATTTTTGCGCGCGCAAAGAAGGTTTAATCGGTTCGGGTGTAATCAAATTGTGAAATATTGTTGATTCTCCAAATTGATGTCGCGTTTAAATAAACATCGCCAGCAAGCGAATACACGTTCATTGGATACGAATTAAATATCGCTTTGCGCGGGAGTATCCGTTCTGTCTGCGTTCTCTTATTGCGCGGCGTTTTCGCAATAATCGATTTAATTAAATTCTCAGTCTACAATAGTTATCGTCGGAAGTTCGCTCCGATCGATCTCGTTTACCTGCGAAACTTTAAACACACACGCGTTATGGCGCAAATATAATTCCGCGCGTGCAACGAGCCGCTTTATCCGCGCGATAGACGCGGTGCATTAGACACACCTCGCGGTACACGCGCGTCGTCGATAATGCACACGGGGGGATAAACGTAGAATTTAAGACAAATATTTGTTTATCGTATACAACGCGACGCGCGAAAACTTGTCATACTGAAACTCGATACTCGCGGTGGCGCGGCGGCAATTGGTATACAAAAGAAATTTAAGTTTTAATAAAGCGATAGAAGGTGTTGCCTGATAAAATAAAGTAATATACGCGAGTTGATAATATGTTTTTTTTTTTCTACGGTAGAGAATTCGTTGTACAATGCACAAGAGAGATTTGAAAGAAATATCTTGAGAACAAAACAATACTACCTTTTGTGCTACAAAACTTATCTTTATCTTTCAATTAGTTATCTTTATCTTCTCAATCTTCTCGACAAATTTGTTGTATATATATACAGAGAGAGAGCACAGTTATATAACATTAAATAAGAAACTTTAACCTAAGAAGATCGCAACGTTTCTTTTACATACGGGATCTCTCGATAAACTAATGAGAAATAAATGTAATGGGAAATTTGAGATTTAACAACACACACACACACATACACATACACGTTTGTTTATCTTGTAACGTGGTATCTTGTCAACGACGCCGACGTCTCAGGTTAGATCGGTGGTGCCGGCGGTGCGGCGGGGATGAGTTAAACTTTTAACGAGCTTTCTTCCTTCCTCCTCTCGGTTCTCTCACAAAGTTGCCCGAGAACGGCGCAACTCCGGGCCCCGTCCGCGTTTCTGTTTCATCGTGTTTTCCGTCGACGAATGCCGAACTTCCTCCCTATCGTCCTACGATGACACAGGTCTGCATTTATCCGCAACCGTCCCATCCATCACGGAGAGGAGGAAGAGGAGGAGGAGCGAGGCGCGAAGCTTTCTCGGCGAGAAGAGCCCGCGTGATTTATCTGCTTGCTGAATGCACCGGTCAAAATCGCTCGGATGAGAAAAGCCGACGCTGCGCGGCGAGGACGTTTGCATTTCATTCCCTTGTCCCGAAATTAAGCGCGGCCGCAACGCAACCTCTTCTTGTTTATTTCAAACACGCATTTAATGGGCTAATTTTCCGTCTTTGCTCGTATTGCGCAATCACCGCGTGAAATTTTTCCATTCCGGATTACTAGACGTGTCGTAGCACGGAAAAGTACTTTTGCATTTGTATTACGACGTGTACGACATTCACGCGGTATTTGCGAACATAACGAAAAATAATATGTTCATCCTCTCTTTCTCTTTTTCGGAACGTTTCCGGCACGTGGCCGAGATTCCCCCGCGAGAACGACAATTATTTTGCTGGACGAATTTTCCTGAAATGTTTCCGGAATTTTCGCGCAAAGTTAATGGAATTCGAAGGGGAAAGTTACGGCCTCGAACACCTGCCGTACTAAGGTATTTTGTGTGCGTGCGCGCGCACATGCCGGT
>QVOA01015385.1:0-35796 GCA_014825685.1 Pseudomyrmex cubaensis
GCGCCTTTAAAAATCCCCGATAAGAAACCACCAGCTTTTTCTTTTGCTTTTTTTGCTTCTTTTTTTGCTTTGTCTTTTGCAGTATCTGCGGCCTCTACCGCAGCGTCCGCTCCAGCAGTTACCTTTTCTTTCACTATTTTGGCGTCTTCTTTCACTTCTTTAACAGTTGCGTCCTTAGTATCCTTAACGCCTTGCGCGACATCCTTGGCGGCATCACTTATTTTATCACCAACTTTCTTCGTTTCTGCGGTAACTGTTTCTTTGGTCTCTTTCGTAGCGTCGGCAACTTTTTGAGCTTCTTTTGAAACGTCTTCGGCAAGCTTATTTTTTTTATCTTTTACAACAGTAACTGTTTTATCTTTTGCATCTTTCAAATCGGCTACGGCTTTGTCTGCGGTATCTTGAATTCCTGTGACAATAGCATCTTTTTTGTCTTTTACTTCTTTAAGTTCCGCAGTGGCTTTTTCTTTCAAATGTTCTTCTTCCAATTCAGCTTCTTTCTTTGTTTCGTCCAAAAAGTCCTTGACGTCGTCAGCTGCTTCTTCGGCTGCGTGTTTTACGCCTTTAAAAATGCCAGAGAAGAAACCTCCTGTTTTGTCCTTTGCTTTCTTTGCTTCCTTCGTCGCTTTATCTTTCGCAGTATCCGCAGCCTCTGCCGCAGCATCAGCTCCTGCTGCTACTTTTTCTTTTACTAATTTTGCATCTTCTTTTATTTCTTTTACTGCTGCTTCTTTAGTTTTTTTAACGCCATCTGTAATGTCTGCTGCATCTTCTCCAATTTTTTCACTAACTTTCTTTGTTTCTGTAATGACTTTTTTGCCTGCTGTTTTTGTAACATCTGCAACTTCTTGTGCGTCTTTGACGACTTTTTCGGTACCTGCTTTTGCGAGATCCGCAGCTTTCTCCGCATCTTTTGATATTTTTTCTGCAACTGTATCTTTTTTCCCTTTTACAAATAATATTGTTTTGTCTTTAGCATCTTTAACGTCTGTCGCAGCTTTGTCAGCAATATCTTTTGTGGTAGCTACAACGCCGTCTTTTTTCTGTTCTAAGGTTTCTAAGCCTTCTTTTGCTGTTTCTTTTGCTCGCGCTTCTTCTAAAGCAGCTTCTTTCTTTGTTTCGTCTAAAAATTCTTTGACATCATCAGATACTTCATCCACAGCATGTTTCGCGCCCTTGAATATTCCTGACAAGAAGCCGGATCCTTTCTCTTTAGCTTTCTTAGATTCTTTCGCTGCCTTATCTTTCGCAACTTCGACACTGTCAGTAATATCACGCGCTTTCTCATCCGCCTTCTTGTCGATCACATCTTTACTATCTTTGACGACCTTCCCGACATCTTCTATCGTAGTGACAACGTGCTGTTGTACTTGTTTGACTTCTGATGTGATTTTACCATTTTTATCTTTCTGTTCGGTTTGACGTTTATCTTTAGAATGATCTGTATCTGTCTGTCCGCCTGTGAGAGTCGCCATGTTTCGCGTATCCTCCAAAAATTTCGCTGTCGCTTCTCGTAGTTTCTCACTATCACTATCTGGCAACTCGAGTGACGGTGTCTTTTCCTTGGATCTGCTCCTGGAACTTCTCGCTTGTCTTGGGCTTCTGAATATGCCAAAAATGCCACTTCCCTTGTCTTTTTCAACGACTTCATCCTCTGGAATAATAGGTTTTTTAATTTCTTCGTGATCAACAGGTGGAGATTTTGTAACTACTTCCGATAGTTTGTCTTCGGGGTGATGCAGAGTATCTGCCATCTGCTTTGTGTCTTCCAGAAGTTTTGCCGTTGCCAGTCGAACTTCTTCATCACCACTGTCGAAGGAAGTCTCTTTGGAAGAACTCTGTTCTCGAGATCTACTTCTCTTCTTGCTCTTCAGCTTCGGACTTTTGAACATGCCGAAGAAACCGCCGCTCTTCTCCTTAGCATCGTCACTAACTTCTCTTTCCGCTTCGGATGTCTTCGGTTCCGGTGTTTCAGATTTTCTTTCGGAAGCAGATTTCTCAGCGCTCGCTTTTTCTGCCTTTCGATCTGGTTCTTCAGTGTCTGCTTTTTCTTGTATCACCTCGCGAATGACAGTCTTTTCGACGACTGTAGTCTTAGGTTGGATCACATCATAAGATTTACCGATTTTATCTGCAGGTATATACGCGTCGTAGTGAGTAGTCGACACAAAAGTACGTACCTCTTCTTTAGGAGTGACTTTTGTGCCGTCGCTTTTGTATACTACTGGTAATACGCTGGTATCAGCAATCTTGCGTGTGTCATCTAAAAGCTTTTCCGTCACGACTTTGATTTCCTCGTCGCCGCTATCAAAGGACGTTTCTTTCGATTTGCCGAGTTTTTTCTCTTTTGTCTTTGGACTTCTAAAGATACCGAAGAAGCCACCTTTTTCTTTAGTTTGGTCATCTTTTTCGTCGTCCTTTCGTGGTTGTTCGTCCGCCGGTGCGACAACTTTCTCGATCGGTTTGCTCTTCGCTTCCTCGATGGTTTTCACAGCTTTTTCTATTTCATTTTCTATTGCACTTGGCACTTCAGGAAGTTCTTTAGACGTGTCGGCCTCTTTTTCTTTTATTTCTTTTTGTATTTCTAGCAGCATTTCGTTTTCCTTCGCAATTGTTTCCAGCTTCTTCTTCTCTTTCTTTGCGATCTGTTCCGCAGATTCTTTTGGCTTTTCAACGTGAATAGCGGGTATCGCCGCACCATCTTCTTCCTTTTTAGACTTGCCTTTGAACAAACTCGAGAAAAAGCCCGATTTATCTTTGCTGTCGTCGTCGCTATCGACGACTTCTGCCTTCTCTTCTTTCATGATGCTTTCCGCTGTCTTGATGGGACCTTCGTAAGGTACGTGCATATCCGCGGCAACTCGTCTGGAGTCGTCCAAGAATTCGATGGTAGCGGATTTCACATCAGGCGCGACAGTAATTTCTGCGAGTTTACTGTCGAAATGCGAATCCGTTATTTCGGCGGACGGAAGTTCCGACTGTTTTTCCGAAACTTTCGCAACAGTTTTCGGTTCCTCGTCGCCGCTGTCAAAGGATGTATCCTTGGAGCCCTTCTTGCTCTTCTTTAATCTCGAGCCCTTCTTGAAAATGCCCGAGAATATTCCGCTGCTCTTGTCCTTCGCTTTTTTCGTCTCTTCATCCGATTTTTCTTCCGTGCTGTCTGCAGGATGCTGCGTATTGTAAACGTCTTCGTAAGCTGAGGTTTTCGCAGATTTTGCAGCAGTTTCCTTGTCCTTCTCTTTATCCTTCAATTTATCTTTGTCTTGATCCTTCGCCTTGTCTGCAGGAGCTTTCGCTTCCGGCTTCTTCTGATCTGTTCGAGTCACACTTTCAACTTTCACAGTCTTCTGCATGCTACGCGTGTCCGTCTTGGAAGTTACGCCCGGAACTGTCTTTTCGTCGACTTCCTTACCTTCTTTAGATAGCTTTTCTTTCTCACTAACAACGTCTTTCTTATCGGGAGAAACAACTACCGTTTCTTTCGTGGTCACAGTCTTAGTCGGTGTCTGATCGGACTGTTTGATTACCGTAGTAGTGGTCTTAGTAACTACCGTCTGACCTATTTTCGGATCACCGCTAACGGAAACTACTGTTTTTGAAGTGCTAACTTTGGGAACTGGCTTTACATCGCGGTGCTGCCTAATCATTGGCGGTTCGACGCTCGGGACTTGATCGGTAACCGATTTGGAAACAATACCTTTCGGCTCGGCGGCCGCTTTGTCTAACTGAACATTAATTAAAGTCTGCCCTACCGCACCCCGTGCCTCTTTACCGTCCCGCGCATCATCATCATAAACCACCGACCACCCTTCCTTTGCTAACTTCCCCTTCTCTTTCTCAGCGTCTGCTATTACACCTGTTAATTAAGTATCATATATTTTAGCCATCTGTATATGTAATAAAAAATAAAGGAACACAATTTTATTGTCAATTTTCGCCATCATTAGTGTAAGCTGGCTCGCTCTTTGATTGCTCTTTTTTTTTATTGTACTGCTGTTAGACTGTAGTGTGATTTGTGCGTGGAGTGTGTATGTGCTGTGGAGCAGCCATCTTCTCTACTACATCAATACGTACATTTCAAGGCGAACATGTGGCTCAAGAAGGAGAAGTAATGCTAATTATGTATCACAATCAATACGTGACGTAAATAGAAATTCTCAAATTTTTATGTAACCAGTTTCCAGCTAAAAATATTTGACAGTAACTTGCAATTTCGAAATATCTCTTGGAAAAAAAAAAATTTCGATTAGTGCTGAATTAATGTAATTACATGAATTAAAACGCTTTTCAAAATAATGAAGCTGTTAGAATATAAACAATGTAGTAGTACGTGTTCAGCTTCACAAAAAAAAAAAAAAACTACTTGATTACTGTTTTGAATGAGAACAGCATTACTTTATTAGTGATAATTCAGCAAATTTTAATCTATCAATTATTGATATAAAAGGGACAATATTTTGATGTATATGACGTGACAGTCGTTTTCAAGAACTTGTGCTTACGATCCTGAAAAATCGATCCGAGATCTCAGTCTAAAAAAAAGTTATTACTAAAACTCGGATTTAATTATTCATCATTGATCGCATTGGCCAATACGATCGGCCAATTTCCGGCGAAAAGAAATTTCGTTCGAGATTTCAGATCGATTTCCAGTATTGTCCGCACAAGTTCGAATGACAGCTGCTCCGTGCGCGCACACAATTGGGCCACACATTTACTGGCCATTCATGCAACGCCAAATAATTGTAGCAAAACCTCGCTAAAACAAAATTAATCCATCGCGAAGTGAAAGGATATTAGTCGGGCATTAAAATGAGATATCAAAATTATCGTGTGTATGACACACAACAGCTAAAAAGAAACTGCTTTAATAGGCAAAATTAAAATATACTCTTCGTTATGATATATATACGTATTAAAATGAAAGCAAGCTGATAAAATTCCGAACAGATCCACACTGGCATCCAGAACCTGTGAGTAGAAGTAAAAAGAGAACGCAGAGATAACGTTTTTTTAGTGCATGTATGCTAATCGCACTCGGCAGAACGTACAATGTAGTCATTGTAAGCTCAGACAAATTTTATTATATGCGTCGATGTGAATCGTGTCCAGAATCATTTGTGCGTTACACATAGAAAACAAAACAATAGTTCCCCTGTTATGTATTTCTTTCTATCAGAACATATATTCATTCGATGACAACGCTAAAATAAAATCACATCGTTGATCTAATACTTACGCAGAAATTAAAACGTGCTTCTCAAACAAATGATGATAAATTACAAATAAAAGTCTAGTGCTAAAACATCAGTATTACACACAAAAAATAATATATTTACGTGGAAATTACATAATCAGCATTTAGTCTTAAAATATCAATATATTTATATATATATTTATTTATATACATACATACATTATTTATATGCATATATACATATATATATATATATATATATATATAAATATATGTGAACAACATTTATAGAAGAGAAGCATAATCAATCGTAAGAAGAAGATAACGTCGAAACATAAATCAAATTGAACATAAACGAAATCTATAAAAAGCTATTTTAAGACAAACAGTCGTGCATTATTCGAAACTTCTCTTTATAAGCGGGGGTACATCTTATAACTATGAACACGATATCACCGGAAGAAAAGTATGAGTGTCTCTGATCTTTTAGTTTTATATAGCTAATATTATCCGGCGAGAGACGCAGTTCGTCGACGGATTGTTAATGGTAGATCGAGCAGGTCGATCCCCTAAGGATCAAAGCGTGCGCCAGTACACATCACCCGCAGCATTAATCCAATCATGCTGCTGCTGAATTTTTTAATTTTAAGTTTAAAAAATGCGGTAGTCCCTGCACATTTTGGCGACGAATAGCTCCGCTAGAAACGATTAATAAAAAAATGGCTGCTCTGCCAGTAAGTAATAGTTACGTAAGCGCACGGCCCCTCAACCCCACCATTCGCATTCCAATTGGTTTGAAATCACTTACCAGAGACTATCTTGTTGGCGTCGGCGATCGCTTTCTGGCGCTTTTTGTCCGAATCGTCCAGTTCGTCGCGCGATTTTTTGCTCATCGTGTCGGTCACGTGACATTTGTGCTCAAGGTAATCAGCCATCATGTCGCCGAGCTCTTTCTCGTCACTCACGTATTTGTCTTTGATGGGGGTCGAGGTTCCGTTGAATACAGTGCCGTTTGTGATTGTGACGTGCTCTTTGGCTGTGAAGTGCAGAAAATGCGTAAAAACAGGGGAAACACACGAGAAGTAACACACAACAAGCTGATGTGAACCGGTTGCATGACGAATATACTAACGGATGTGTGTGGTGAACGGTCGCGCCCGACAAAGCGTTGACTAACATCGTTTTCCTAAGTATAAGCATGAGTAAAAGTGGTCGGTTTCTCTATGTGTAATCGGTACAACTATAACAGCACACGCTATGTGTGTGTGTATGTGAGACTTGGCGTGTCATCGTTCATTCAGACATTTAGCCGCGTGACATCACAGTCATCATTGCAAATTTGTCATGTAAGAAAGTGTGTGAGATCGTGAATCACAGTCATCATTGCAAATTTGTCATGTAAGAAAGTGTGTGAGATCGTGAATAGAGTGTGTGTGTTGAATTATTTCTGTATATGTGTAATATAATAAGAAAAAGAATCGCAATGCACAAGAGCGAGTAATATAGGGAAGAGTAATTTTTACAAAAAAATTTACGAGTAACACACTCACGTTTGTCTTGCGCAGCACCGGTGATACTGAGATCCTCGACTGACTCGGAATCCTGAAACGAGAAAGAGAATTGCACTCTATCTTAGCAATTAAATGAGAATCCCACGCTTGTGGAAACGCAGAAGATCTCTCGGAGTAAATTACTGTTACGTATAAACGTTCCGACTATATTACGGCATAAAAGATTATGAAAGATATCAAGTGGACGGATCGTATCTTCCTTAATTGCGTGCAATAATGGCATGCGGACGAAATAACAAGAACAAAGTAATAAAATATGGCATTTTTCTATTAAAGACGTTTTAGCATAAGAGGAGAAGTTTTATCACAAAATTTGCATCAAGTGCGTACCTTCATTCTATCGGGTTCTTCGTAATCGGGATCCATTTTAGGATCCATGGTCGCGTCACGGCGAAGTGATGTGTTTCTCGACGGTCCCAATTCCTCCTTCAATGAATCAAATCCTGGCTGATCTAATCTGACTCTCGCCACAGCCTTCTCTACGTCGTCGGTCACTAGCTCGACGTTGAAGATACATTTGTTCACTATGTCTTCTCGTCCGATCTTATTTAAAGCTTTTTCTAATGTATTTCCTACAAATAAAGAACACAGCGTGATGATTTTTTAATTTGCATTTAACGCGTTCGAAAATGGTATCCAAGAATTTTGAAATTGTGACGAAATTGTGAGATGTAATCGTATGTCATTTGAATTTATGTAATAAAATTTTATGTTTTCTCAGTTTCTCTTAATTCTTCGCACGAACCTGAATGTATTGGACATCGAGGACGCGAGCAAGGGCCTCTCCGAAATATTAAAAGAAGTTCGCTTGTGTAACGATTCTGATTTTCATATTCCTGATATAAAGTTATGAACATATTGTTTTTTTTTATTAATTTAATTTCTATTTATTATTAATAAATTATTTCTATTTATTATTAATAAATTTATTTGCTTAATTATATTATTTCTTTTCTAGTAATTATTATTTTTTTTAATTTTTCGGTAAAAATAAATTACAAAAGAGATGTTGTTTCAGCAAAAATTGTCGGAGAAGTGTCTGTCGAAGGTGATCTCAGATTCGGGCCTTGTGATTCGGCGACTTATAAAAGCGACGCAAAATAAAGAAGCGACGCGAAGAACACTCCGGGGTCTTTAATCACTTTCACCGAGCGGCTGCCGATCACGTACTGCGGAATCACGATCGCTTGTTATTTTTGCCGATTGCAGAAAGGCCGCGCGCGAGTTACGTGCGAGTCAATGCCGTTAGCGAGAAGGAGAGGGGAAATGGTGCTTGTGGGACTTATGTCAGGCATAATAATGCAAAGTGAGATCATCATCTGCGCTGCTAGAAGAGATTCCTCGCGTCTGACTCAACTATAGCGCGCGTGTCTAATTGACCTTGTCTAGGAAACAGGTTTTTTAAAAGTCACCGGGGCGAAGTCGCCGCAATTTTCATTCATCGAAAGTTGTTTGCACATCGTGTCGTTTTGAAGCAGAGATAAATAAAGCGCAGAAATATGTGCGCGAAAACACTTACCTGTGGCTTTGTTTCCGTTATTCTGCCAGATTTTGAACATCGCGGCGGCTTGTTGCGCAGGTTTATCCGGATACTCTTGTTTGATTAAAGCTATGTCATTAGGCGGAATATTCAGCTCTTCCGCCAAGGGCTCCCAATCCTTGTCCAACAGATTGGCGATGTCCGTCAAACGGATGGTCGCTCTGTGTATAGCATCCGGTCTGCCTGAAAGTGATATTTACCGCGCAAAGTCAGAGTGTGTCGATAAAAAAGAAAAACAAATATTGTCAATTCTCACTTTCTTACATAAGCGCTTATTGCGTATTGTTTATACGTACTTATTCCGCCGTCGCGCAGAAAACTGTAGTTCTTGGACAATTCCAGCAAATCGAGTTCGGAAGTGGCCGTGTCCGGAGAGATCTTCTCCGGCAGCAAAATATTTAACGTGCAGATCGGCGTCTGCGGCAATTCGCCTCTCGGAACTTTAGGCTCGCTCATAAACATAATCCGACCCATCATGTCCGCGGCGTCCGGATCCTTTATTCTCGCGGTGAACGGCACCCTATTTTCCTTGAACGCCCTAAACGGCAGCTGAAGCTGCTCGCCGGTTTTCAGAACAGGTACGAGATTGCCCGAGAATTCCATGTACTGAGTTTTCCCTTCCAGAACCTGTGTTACGCGACAGACAAAACTTACGTGTTGTTTCACGAGTGCGTAGATACATTACTATGCGTTATTATTATGCATAGCTTAGCGTTTTTATTACACAATTAGCATTTTTATCGTCGATTAACATTACCTCGACATCTCTGCTCTTTGCAACTTCTGTGAAGTGTTCCTGATTCTCTAAAGTTTTATCCTCTTTGTCGTCCGTCATACAGAACACGCGTAATCTCGCTTCCAGCGGGTCTACGCGTTTCGCGAACACCACGAATCTAAAAAACGCCGAGAGTGATAATTGTTTCCTGTGTGTAATGTAATTCGCATCTACTCTCGTCGTTTTTTTTTTGTGTTTCTAAAATGTGATTACGTGTTTGCGAACGGAAACGTACTTGGCCATGAAGGGCACGTGTGTCGCGTGCGTGTAGAGTTCCGTGGCCATTTTTGTGGCGTCCGAGATGTTGCGGCAATCCATCAGCCAGAAGCGCGCGGAAACTGTGGTGGTGAACGAAACGCAATCTTTCACGAAGGTCAACGGCGTCGAGCCTGTAACGTCCTCCCAGACTGCCCGAGTCTGACCCCCTGAACGACATATATGCCAAGTCCAATAACATTATTAAAATATGTCCGTGTTGCAAATGCATAAGTAGCAAAAGTGAAATATGTGTGTGTGTATATATATGTGTGTGTAAATAGTTCTGCACGATCGAGATTAAATACGAACAATCAATAATTTTAACGTAAAATCGTCATCTCACTCACAAAACAGATTTTTGGTGCTTTAATAATAATTGTTTTATAATAGTCAATAGAATTTTACAAATCTGAAAAAATTTTGAAGCGCATTTAAAGACGATCATTGCGAGTGCGTTATTGTTAAGTGCTTTTTATTAAATATATGTAAAAATAATATGAGAGTGAAGTACCGACCGCATGATGATGAATAAAAAAATTAAAAAAGCGCTATTATATATGACTTGTGTAAAAAGCAATCATAAGTGTGTGAATTTTATAAAGCGATATAAATAAAAACAGTGAAAAAACTCAAAAAAATATTGATCAACATGTATTCGTCATAAGAAATATTGTTTATGGAAAATAATCGCGTTAATTGATTAAATAAAAAATAAAAATCGGAGAAAAATGTGTACGTCTTTATAATTTTTCTAAAAAAAAAAAAAAAAAAACAAAAAAAAAGTATATATATTCTCAGTGTATATGTAATATATTATATTTTACTGTATCTTTTTGAACTGTATATAAAATTGGATGTATGTATATTATAGAGAGAGAATAATATCAACAATCTAAAATTATATCTCATGAGCATAAATTGACGTGAGTTACTAATTACTAAATATCGAAGCGATTACCAGTCAAACGAATGTGCTGAAACAAAAACTTTTCGAAGTTAACGCTTACAATGGGCTAGGTAGTAAAAATGTTATCTACGCGCATTAATAGATAATCCATACCTAAATGACTCAATCCTAACAATATGCAAGCATTAACAATGAATCACAACAAGATATGTATACAATAATGATACTCAACAAAATGTTTTTTCTTTACTATGAAACATGCAGCTACCATCTCCCCTTTAAATCTCTATCCGAAGGTCCTCGGGACAGTTTTTCTTCTTCTTTTTTTATTTTTGTTTTTAACAATACGTACTTAAAAAACTGTTTACGAAAACAAAACATAACGTCTCTTATAACATAGACATACATGTATGTAGATTTCTCTTATTTGAGTTAGGAAATCCTCAACATAGAAACATTTTTACACTAGTGCAAGTCACGTACAGACTGTTTACCATACTAGAGACAAACACGAGTTACACAAAGTGCCACTACTATTTAAGCAAAATTTCTTCGTGCAATGTACTCAACTCGTAGTCCCGGTGACCTGAGAACAGGCGAGATAGCCTACCGTTCATGCCTATACTAAAACTACTAATAGATTGGTATACTTGAGAATGCGCAATAATATATAAGTTTGACACAAGAGCGTACACCGAAGGTGTGTATGCGGCGTATATATGTATATATATAATATCAGTTTCAGTAGCCGTGTTTTTTTTTTGTCGGTAAGAGATTCTCCAGTAAGACGGTACGCTGCTCTACAATGTTACGTGCAAGCATATATTACCAGTTATGCTGCACAGAAGTCGCAGAGTCGGCGCGTCCCCGGAGTACTGATTGATCATGCCCTTGTTGGCCGCCTGCGGTACCGGAATAGTCAAGGTTATCGGTTTGTGGAACTTCCTTCGTCTAGGCTCCACAGTAACAATGGGTGACACCGCTACTCTGTTTCCGAGTAGCTTGGCGACGAGATCAGCCGGTATAGGATGCGCCTGCACATGTGTGTCAATAAAAGAAAAGATTAATAATATGTTATTATGGTAGTGCAAAACAGTTGCGGTGTTTATTATTTTAAAAGTCGCAATTGTTTTTGCACCAACATAATTTGTTAACAAATAAAGAAACCAATATTAAAATAAAGATCAAAAATATTAAATAACGTATGAATTACGTCGATTTTTTACAACGAGAATAAGAAAACGAAAAATACCTGTAAACCGACTCTGATCTTCTTTGTGAGTGCCGCTTGCGGGAAGATAGCTTGCACTTGTGGCACAGCGGACGACGACACGGTTCCGCCCTCGGGACCAACTGCGTGAACCTCTTGCCTGATACGCGACACTACCGCGAAGTAATGTGGAAAATCTACAGTGAGTATCCTCACGATTCGAGACGTCTGGAGATCCTCCAGCTGGCTTAACTCTAGAAAAAAGAAGATAAAATTCTCATTGAGCATGTAAGTTAAAATTTACATCGTATACTCTGACGAAATAATTTGTAAACAAAAAGAAAAAGACATCTCACCTTCTCCCTCAAAGCTCTCATTAAGCACGTCCTGGACAGCCTCCTCGCTGGCTTCCAGAGTGTGCTCGCGCCAAGTCTCTCCGTTGTCCGACCGTAGAATTACTATTTCCCGTTCTTTCCCGCGCAACGACGCGAAGTGTGGCACCTCTATGATAACAGGGCTGCATAGGGAAAATTATATTTGAGAAAGATCTGTTTCCCCAGGAGGAATAATAAAATGTACTACTTCTTGCTGCCGCAGAAGTGTACATACCCTAAGAATTTTGCACCCACGGGGCCCAGTTCGAGGATGCGGCTGGCTAAAGCTTCTCCCTCCATCAAGGGGGGTGGATTGGTCAGTTTGTCCCTTCTCAAATACCGGCACGTGACTCGCATGGGCATCGCCGCTTTGCGCGGTGGAACAATTACGCGGACACCACTGTGCCTGCATCCGCGCATTGCACCACCTCTCGCGTCCACCAGGAAGGAAACCAGAAAGCTAGAGGAGATTTCGAAAATTTACTCGGAGGTAACGACGCGGCGCGAGAAGCCATCGGAAACATTGCAGAAAAAAAAAAAAAATACATATACAGGTTGCTTATCAGAGATACAATCAAAGTGTCTATTTTATTGTTATATAAAGTTGCTTAAGAAACAGCTCTCGTAGAGCTTTCGAACTACTGCGACTATATTCACACATTGATCATATAAAAAATAGAATAAAAACAAATTTTTGTATTTACTGTAAAAGACATTTTAATCAGTTTTTGGAAAATTTATCCTGCGACATGAAAATTACTTTTTATGTAACGTAGAGATGTAATTTAATTACAACAAAGATATTTGATCACTTGAAATTTGACGAAAGATTCGCGACAACTAAATATCACAATAGAATTAAAAGAATCGATTTCACATATAAAAATTACAAGTTTAATATTTTGTCAGTCACAATGCACTGTATAATCGCTGGCGCGATTTGAACGGTGCAAGTAAAAGTATGCGAAGCCGGGAAGCAGAATTTTCGAGGAATTGTAAACTATTTAAGCGTGACACATGTCGGAAATTATCGGCGAGATAAATTTTGTTAAAATCTTGCAACGATGGTACATACGCATCGATCGCGTTAAATGTCGTGATGTCGTCATTTTAGATTGTGTGACATGTATCTCCTACGATGGATATATTAGTAACAGTATAATTTGTATGATACGGTATATTGGTACTTGTCAATTACTGTGTGCAAAAAAAAAAAATACACAACGATTTCAAGTAAACGATTAAAAGTAAACTTACAACAATGGAGCTACACGAGAGGTGAGAACGACAAAAAAGAGACAATGAAAAATAAGTAAATAAAACAGCTATCTATCTAAAAAGTCAGATCTCTATGGGTATGTAGTTTTATACAATCTGAAATGTGTGTGTAGAGAAAGAGAGAAAGAGTTTACATGTGTGGCAAAAAATAATACAGATAAATAAAACAGCTACCTATACACAGAGTCAGATCTATATAGAATATATTTGTCTGTTAGATGAGGGTGTGATGTAGCAACAAGCGCCAAACTAACGACATTGAACGGTGGAGGTGTCATCTAACTCGATTCAAAACGAACTGGGTCCATTCAATTGCTCTCAACTACTACGGCAATGCCAGGCGCGCTGAGAGGCCGTTCCGTTGATGAGTCTATAAATTATTCACAAGGAAATTGTGTAATGCACAGCGAACACGGAAGCCGAAACAAGGACGTCATCTTTTCGGACGACGCAAAACGTATTGACGGTTCGCGCGAACCGTCATTAGAGACGATCCGTCAATTTCTTCAATTTTAATTAAATTGTACGTGTGTTTGGATTGAGACGCGTTGTCGTACGCACGTTTGCCGAATAATTTATCGTCGCGTCATAAACTTGAAAACTTCAACACTTATTATCGAAAGAGAGAGAGACTGTTGTTTTATTCATCATTCGCACGTTTCTGCGACGCGATAAGGTCTACGGAGAGAAAACACGTGCTTGACTTCTGAATAATCTTTGCAGCGAGTTACGCATTCGCCGTGCAACACGATATGCTTCTAGTGATAATCAAGTCAGCGGGGCTACGAGGAACTTGTGCAGTGACAGGCGCGCGCACGTGTGTGTAGTGACGATAGAAAGAAAAATTGAGAAAAAAATTGAGAAGGGGGGTGAGATATAACATGGAAAAACTGCAGAAGCTAAGATTGAAGAGAAGATCACTTACTTTCTCCACTGTGGAATTCTGCGAGTAGCGCAAATAAAATAACAGAGAGGATCGGGAACAAAATAAAAAACGCGTTAGTATCCATTCGTTCATAAATATGAGATGATGAGATGACATAATTAAAGAGAGACAGATGAGATTGCGATATACATAATATATCACTAATACTGACACATCTCTGACAGATTTTCGAATACGTATTCGGGTTTCATAATCAGCACGATTATTACATCAGTCCTGATTCTCTCGACACAAACGAGATACGTCAATTTCTTTCTTTCTTTTTTTTCTTTTCGAATTTTTACCTTTTTTTTAAAAACTCTCGGTCGCGCTCGATCGTCGCTGATCACTTCGAAAACCCGCAACTCACCACACGCAAGCTACTTCAAAACATTGCAAGTGTCTCTAATCGATACATGACTACGCGAAACGAGAAATATAACAATAATAATTATGTATTATAGTAGAGACGCCCACACACACCATTCACGCTCTGCGAAAAAAAGATTGTTGATATTTTCGAGGGTGTAAAACTTAAAATACAATGGCGCAATCGAAATCTGTTGTGAGATTCTCAATTTCGCGCGCATGTAAATCTGCTTGAAAAAAAAACCCCATATTTTGTTATTTAAAAAGAAAAAAACATAGCGCGTATTCAGACCACGCGCAATTAAACGCAACAGATTCCGCTGAAGCATTCGCGCGAAGTAGCTTGACTCTTAATTAAATACAAGAAGAAAATCAATTATACAAGAACACATCGACGATAGCAACAGCTGTTGCAACGTTGAAATCTCCTACGCTCTACTGTTCAACAACTTGTGCGTTGGACGAACGATTCTTTTTTTTTCACAAATATGTGCGCTAACCACGTCGTATCTTTTCGTAGAAAATTTGCAACTCTGTCTCTAAATAAAAAGTGGATCTTTTGTTATTATCAAGCATTATTGGTAAAATTCTCAATGTTGGACAATGACGTTTGATGTGACGTTGGCTCGAGAGAGCGGCGCATATTTCAAACGCGGTGCACACGCGAGGGAAGAGAGATAAGATATAAAGGATATGGTGTACCTGTCCCTCCACATTCCTTGTCCTTTCGGCACGGCACTGAGGGCTGCCAGCGAGGTGCATAAGGACTCTAGAGACTCGCTGTATCCTCGGAAAAGAACCGATTTTCATTATCACGACAACATGATCTCACGGTGTCATGCTTCTCATGCTGCTCTCGCTCGCACATATATAATTCGCACACTCTTTCTCTCTTTGCATCCATCGCATTCAATTTTTTTTTGTTTTTTTGTTTTTTTACAGATGTAAGTCTCCAGAGAAGAGAGAAAGAGAGATTCGTTGTGTGCTCGTGCAGAAGAACAGACGATAAACGTTGCTGTTAGACATTGTCCGTTACGATAGTCAAGATTTTTTCTACATGAAAGGGGTGAGAAAGAGAGAAGACACGCGGAATTTTCTCTCGCGGAAATTCACTACGGCGAGATTCGTCGCGAGAGAGAGAGAGAGAGAGAGAAAACGTGAAGGAAACAAAAAATAAAACGGCATGCTCAACAACTAAGTAATAGTCGTAACTCTGGCTAACGAGCAAGCAGGCTGTAACATCAAGCTTCCTGTCGAGCAGCACTGAATGACTATGTAGATATAAAATTATAATATATCGCATGTATGTTTCCTATCATCTCAAACATTTAAATCAAACAAAAACTATGGAGCAACAAATTTCGCAATAATACATGAGTGTAGTTTCGACACTACAGTTGTGTTGTGATATATCATTTACATGACTGTTGTTCTGTCTTCTTCGCGATCTAAGCGCGAGTATTTTCGATCGAATTAACAGATGCAAAGTTCTTCAGAACATATCTCTCGGTTGAGAAACCTTCCGATTGTGTGTGCGTACGCGCTACGCTAAATTTGTCTTCTACACATCGCGAGATAATCGAACGTATTTACATCGGCTGAGTCTCTCAGCGGGATTTAAATATGTTAATTTATACCACGTGCAAAATCTAGCGAAGAGATTTAGAACGATCGTGTGTATCCTCTTCATCACACAAACGCAAATTTATTTTGTGCTTTCGAGAAACTTGTGTGCAATTTAAATTTCTTCGAATATCTCGTTAAATATCTTTTCACCGATAACACTTTATCTCTCTAGTTAAATATTTATTTATCCCGACTTTATCGTCGAAGATACATGATCTTAATTCGCGCGACAATATTTGAACAAAAATATCGCGAAAATTAGTGCTCGTGCAAATATATTTGCTCTCTTATTGCCGGTTGAAGAAAAAAAAAAAAGAAAAACAAAGATGAGAAATTAACACAACAAGAGACCGGTAATCGTCCGTTAAGGGTTAATCGGGGAAAACTTTCACCATCACACACTGTGTATATCACACTATAATACACATCATTATTGTTTCGTAGCATCAATGCAGTGTCGATCGCGCGCGATATGCACACCGAAGGTGCAAGGTCGCGTGCACACGGTATCACATTACTCGCAATATTGGATAACGTTTGTCTATATAATGTTTCCCTCACACCTGAGATTTCCCTCAGTTTGCAATAGATAGAAGTTGCTGCGTGTAAAGCTGAGCTAAAATTTTTACGTCGAAATGTATTTCAGAAAAATCCTCTCATGTGTCGTATATTATGATACAGAATATACGCGAATTGATATATGCATTTAAATCTGATAACTCACTGAACAGAGTGAATAGATAGTTTACACAGTTGTAAAATTTTTATTATACAATTCTTCCGCATTCTACCCCCATGTAAAATTATTTGATATTATACAATACGTGTGCAAAACATTCCTCACTGTCAAATGTAAACGCCGATCCCGTAAAGTATCAAAACCCTCAAATAACATGCATTTTGAATTTTGTACAAAGCATGTCGTGATGTTACGTCGATTTTTTTTTAAATTATACATTTATCAACTGTAAAATCTCACGGCAAACCATGCATGTATTCTTTCAAATTTATCCTCTGTGTACACTATGTTATTACTGATAGATTCAAATAGGAATAAGTAGAAATACTTTGAGTTTTAATATTATGTACAGTGCAAGAGATATTTTTTTTTTTTTTGCATTTTTACACTATTTGTACAACAAATTTCAAAGTCTCTTATGTAATTGTCAAAACAACAAACTAAAATATCATCTTCTTAAAATCATTTCTGTCACTCTCAAAGCGAACATAGATAGGTAGAGAATACGTACCCGACATGCACAGGATGCCTGTTGATGTCAACATTGTCCGGCTTAAGATTGGCGGCGGTCGTACGCTGATAGTTTTCTTTCGTAATCATCTCTGTTATAGTTGGTGCTAGAAAACACATATTGTCATGCAAATTAAATTTATTTACCGGGAATGATCTAATCTTGTCTATGTCTAACAATGCGATGCAGCATAAATCGAATGATAAATACTCGAATCGTCGCATAATTTTAAACGCTAATGAACGCATGCAGATTTTGTTTGTTTCTCACATATTTTGCGCAGTGTCTCAAAATAACAAACAACTTGCAAATTACTATTGAGACTGTATAGACGACAAATTGAGCAACTCTTTCAATATAAAATTATATGTTACATCTAAATTGTGTAATAAATTACGTGAATACAAAGATATTTTGTCTAATTGTTGTCTAGAGAGTTTTGCTAAACCGAATAATAAATCTATCTCACAAAGATCTCACGAGAGCGGAGAAAAAGCGCGATGATTTGAAAAACTAAATTAATCTCTCTTACGTATGTGTGTGTGTGCATGAAGTTGTTCGAACGGTATGCATAAGAAATACGCAACGAATAACAAGAGGACTTAGCGTACCTGCGGAATGTCGATTGTCCCTCTCGTCGTCCGTCACGTTCATACGCATCGAGTCATCCGCCATGGATTTCATGTCGTCAACAGTCATGTAACGATACTGCTGTTGGTCGCTGAGCATCGGATCCTCACCTGCAGTAAACATCAGACGAACATGAACGAAGATGAACGACGTGTTCGCGAAAGAGAAGGACTGCGTTCTCTTGCATTTCTCTCTCCGGTAGTAGTAGAGTATCGACGAGGGATTTTCTTTTTTTTTTCTTTTTTTTTTTTAAGATGAACGGAGAATATACAAAACATGTGAACGTCGCAGAGGATTTATCTACAGAAGTATATGCGCATATAAGTGAGAGAATTATGAGTATGAGAGCCTGCAAATAAAAACAGAAACCATTGCCAAACACATTATTGTAGTCAAGCCGAAGAAGCGAGAGATTCGTATATTGGTGTTCTGTGTGAGGCGTCCATTATAGCTATAAAAATGACAAACGACTTAGGAATGTCCGGTAAAGAAATAAAAAATAAAAAAAACTGCGGTATGTATGCTGACGAGATTCCGTTCTGTCAAACTTGACGTTGCAAAAATCGACAAGTACATAATAAGACGTGAACAAGGTGGGGATGTTGATATCGCGTCGATTAAAATGTTGTCCGAACCGTATGTTCAGAATTATTTCGATAGTTTCGAGTGCTTCGACAGCACTCGTTTGTCCGGACGAGAAACAGAGCTGCTGCGCAGTTCTTGTCCGTCATTTACTTTTAATTGATCAAAATATTTCGAATCGTGCGCACAATGTCACTTCGCTATTATTAAATATCGAATTAAATGTAACATGTATTTGATGTTTAACTTTAGAAATATTCTACGTTTGATATTTAATTAAAAATAAAAATGTTCTTCTAAACTCCTTTGTTATATTTCATAAACACTATATCAGCGAGCCACGCGGTGCATCAGCCGTCTTTAATCGACAAATCAGAGAGAATCTAAAGATCATGGTAGCGTTTAACCGCGAAAGAAGAATGTCGTCAAATCACGTTGTACCTTGTGTCAAGTGGGGTCACGGTTGCATTACATCTCTTACACTCCGAGGTAGGTAACGTAAAAGAAGAAGAAAAAAAAAACACGAGTGCACCGTGCATGTACAATACATACGAACCGTATCACATTTTTCATACGACTGAGAGCCGCTCGGCTTTACGATCCCGCGTTATCAGATATTTCAAGAATGTAGGCCACAATTATCTAATGAACGGTCAGCCTACAAATTCACCTCCCACGTCTCGCACTCTGTCGTTACCGTTAGCATAATTATGAATTAACTTCGCGCTGCTTAATGCCGATCGGGAATGCTTATTATCAAGAATGCGCTGACAGTAACATATATTATACATATATATATGTATATGCGTGCATAGTAATGCAGAACAACGCGCAACATAAATCTTAAATATTATTTATATTAATATTTTTTACATGTTATTGCACTAATTATCAATATCAATTAATTATTAAATTTTATATTGTACTAACATTATTGTGTTTATATTATTTTTACATTAACTTATATTAATTTTATTATATTATTAATATTAATCGATTCTATTGACTGATAATTGAATTTCCAACACCAGTACTCGATATATTATCTAAAATACAGATTTTCTCTATCCGACAAACGCCAAAATCGACGCAAACTCAATTATTTAATTACTATTTGCTCGGTTATTTCTCTGGAATGCGACGAATTTGACGGAAATATCTTTAGCATTGGTAGAGAGAGATTGCGCGCGCTCTTTCAAGCGGCTCTACTCTTGATCCACATTTTCCGACGCGGTTTCGGACGCGCGCGGTTCTAGGAAGATCGCGGATACGGTTTCGCAGTCACCCCATTTCCTTCATGGCTCGCGGTGACGTCAAAGCGCCTATAATCCGCGCGGAACTCTCACGCGCGCGCGAGTTGTGCGTGCACATTCGTTAATAATCTAAAATTAATGTAAACATCCGAGGAAACGCCGCACGGAGCGATTATATATCGCGGCGTGTGTACCATAGAAACTGTAACGTAGGAGCGCTAATTTTAACGTTGTTTCAAGGACACCGTGTGTGGACGCCGAACAGTCGCGCGAATTCCGCGCTTCTCCCGCGAAAAGCCGTTTCTCTACATATCCGCACGGGCTCGCAAGCCGCGACGGACATCAGTGACCTACATATATCTTTCGCCGCGGACCGACGAAAAGTCACGGAGAGAGAGCTGTACGTACAAATGATCACATCAATTTGAGTACATTTAAAATGTTGGCGCGCGCGCGCGCTGCGTCATGCACCAGAATAGTTCGTCGTCTTAATCGCGATCGGCGCACGCCGCGCGCTTCCTTTGAGCGCGCCGATCGACTAATCGGATCGGTGCGCGCGGCTAGTACGTGCCGATAAAAAAATTCATCAACGGTGTAAAGCGCACGTCGCGGATATAACAATCGGGGCGTGCCGGGAAATAAACTTTTTCTTAACTCACTCCTCTTTCTTGATCGCGCAACGATCTGTTTATTCCGCGCGTAATAACAAAATTTACATCGCGCACGAACGACGCGTTTCGATCAACTGACTCGAAAGAAAGCGAAGATCTCCGCATTGGGGCTGATATCGGGCCGCGATATCGCTCGTCTCGCGGTCCCCGCATATCGCAACATTGCGCAAAAAAAAAAAAAAAAATGAACGAATTGTCTCTCGCGAGAAGCGAGTTTTTAACTCGTTCTTGATTCAATCTGGAAATCAGAAACTCTCTTTTCGCTCAGTAGCGCTCGGGAGAAGATCTGGCGAATCAAACGGAGATAAGAAGCGCGCGGAAGATCTCTTACGCAACGCGTCGTCGTTCGCGTCATCCGAGATTTCTCAGAGTAACGCGTCACAGAGTCTCTCTCGGGACTAGCGGCGTGTTTCTTAACGCTGCGAGAGATTATCTCCCAAACGGGATTACAACGGGATTACATTTTCTCGGACAGGCAATGTGATATTTATTACCGTCCAAGTTCGTTTACCAGAAAGACGGACAAGAGCCGACCCAGTTTGCTCGCCGCGAGGCAACGGCAATTAAACCCGGCTTGCGATATACGCGGACGGGCTTTATCGCGCTCGTACGAATATCTCCGGCTCGCGCGCGTAGTACGTAGACGCTAAAAATACACCGGAAGAAAAACGCAAGCCGCATATCGCGAGTCCGGCTGTTTCTCTCCTCTTCCGACAGACAGTGAGATCTTCAGACGCGCCCTTGATCGCGTCGGCGAGAAGAAGCGCACGATATCATCATTCACTTCTTATGTCATTGATGGGCTTCTCGTCCCGTTTCATTGTCGTTCGCTTATACGCGCGATGGTAGTGGTAGTAGTAACAACAGCGTATGGCTACGACGGGTCACGTTCCTCGCTCAATTATGCGCGATGACGGTCGCGTTTTCGCGGCCGGAATACATGTATCGTATTCGGCGTCGTTCGAATTCGCTCGCGGTGAAGACGACAATCGTGATACCTGATCCCGTTGCGCGTCAAAATGAGCGTCCGCTCTTTCTTCTTCTTCTTCTTTCGATTTGTATCAATTTACAGAGCGAACGGGACGGACGACACGTTTTCCGCGACGATGCGACACGCTGCACTGAGAACGACGCGCGCGCTGCACGCGCGAATACATTTTTTTTTTTTACACGCGAATCGCTCGCCACTGGCGATACCTCGCGATATAAAATTGAATCTTTGCGACGCGCGTTCGTTTGTTTGTCTCGTTCGCGCGCTATCGTGTATTTAAATTACTACATGTGTGTGGCGTATACGTACGCAAATCCATATTCCATCGGAGGATAACTGACAGTCTCACCTTGTGATTGTCCGTGTTTAACGAACAGGAGCGCAATTAACAACCGGGAATTAAACGGAAACAAAAATCACGGCACGCACACGCGTTCTCGTAAGATTTGCCGAAGACACAGATGCGATTCGCGCGACGCGAAGCGAAGGGATAAAAGAGAACCGCGACTCTCGGCGTCGAAAATAAATTTCACGAAATATTTTGCGAAATTCGCATCCGCTCGAATTGTTCGCGGAACGGACGGCGTCGGCGTTTCGTACAGAAATACACGAGAATCTAAACACAACAGTGCGCCATTCAGTGCTAAATGCGCGCCTCTCTCTCGAAAATCAGTGACGATTCTCAAGTTTGCGGTGCCCTATATCCAATACAAAATTAAAACTCTATACGAAAGCTGTCGCTCTAGTTTGTGCGTGTGGATGAGTGTCTAATGCAAATCGAACTTTACAACGCTCGAAACTTGAAAAGATAACAGACGAGTAAGTTCAAAAATTGTTAAAAACGTTTTCACGTTTGATTTCTTGCCTTGAGGTTTGACGTTTTCCCCCACAATGATTTTTTCAAATTGAAATCAGTAGAGTAAAGGGATTTTCTGCATACAAGATACAAATCCATCCGATGTAGATTTTCGAATTGAAATTAATTTGAACTATTGCGTGTATTAATTTACAATTTAAAAATATCTCTTGGTTCCTACAAAGATCTTATTATTTCTCTACTTTATTAGACAATTTTTTACAACGACTTTTTATGATTTATTGTCTTCTTAATTTTTTTTATACAAAAATGTTATTCTTCGAAATTAATAACCGAATTTTCTCTTGTTAATTGTGATACAGAAAACGTATCACTTCAACGGATTATCCGAAGCAGCTCGGAAATCCTCTCGAGCACGTCGTCGCGCTTAAGATCCGACCTGGATTTCGTTCCGATATTTGAGCGTGCACACCACGCCCAAGGATATCCGTCATTTACTATACGGCCACGATGCGCCCTCGATCCAGACAATAAGCCACAGAATACGAGCGTTTAGCTTTCATTAACACTTGCGAGCTTGTGAAAACACCGGTCGCGTGGCGCGGGCGCGCGTCGTGTTATCTCTTCGTAAGCGCCGATTATCACGTATGTACTACTGGCGTTAGTAAAATACACAACGGCGGGGGAGTTAGTATGTCAAACACACATGTGTTGCTTCTGGGATAAGAGCATCTCGTGATATTTCGAAACTTATCTGAACTTGAGCACGCTCTTGCGAAATTGTCTGTCTCAGCGGAATTCTTTTTTTTTTTATCTAGAAAAATTTTTTTATCTAGAAAAATGTACGTAATATATCCACACATCTTTGTTTCTATCTATTTTTAAATTAATTAGTATCAAAATAAAATAATTATGCAAGAGAAGTAAAAATTATACTTTTTTATTACATTAACTTTTTACTGAGGAGAAACTAGAGACAACGTATAGTTTTACGAGAGAATAAAAATTTGTGCCACGCCAAACTTCGTTGGGTCACATGCCACAGAAATTTTTTCGTTCCTGAGCCCGTGTCCCACTGTTTAGAAATAAATATAATCTCTAAAAGTACACGTCGAAACGTCAAATTAGCTCAATTCCACATTTCGTGCTGATGACGTAAGGTATTTCAAATTTAATTAGCTCGACAACGTTTATGAGTGGCAGCAGCCGTGAACAAAGAGCCCGTGGGAAATCAATACTTAACATATGTTAACATACACTTAGCGTTACGAAAGAAAAAAAAATAAAATAAAAACCAAAGTCGAGCGGTTTATCAGCGTTTTAAGTCGACGAAAAATTTGTAACATCTGCTCGGGCGGTTTCCGCTCGCTCGCTCGCTCTCTCGCGCGAGTGATTAGATTGAAAAAGGGTCGCATATACATGCAAACGAACGGTTTTTGCGGCGGCATAAGCGGCCTGTGTGTAACACAACAGATGTACGATATTTACATAATACGTCGCTGTTCCTGTTGCCACACCCGCATGAGCAACCGCACTTGAATCCCTTCTTCTTCGATTTTCCCTTCGCCATGTTTGTCCTTCTGTCGTTTCTCCTCTCCGAAGAAGATGAAGTGCTGATTGCGGAGAAAATTCGTCTTCCTTCTTTCCGGGGAACGACGTTCCGTATCGTCGTTTCCGTATCTCGTCGTTTAACGCACTGACGCGCTGTATCGGCGATGAGCGATAAACCGGACCGGAACTTTTATATGCAACGCGTGCACTCGATACGCAGGTGGCACGTGTCGAATAGTAATAACGACGAGTGATAGTTTGATCATTCAACTATCGCGGCGATTACAGGACGATTTAGCAATTGACGCGTTATCGGGGTTCTATGTAGTTTTTTTTTTTTTTCACAAGAATACCCGCGTCTTTTTCGAACTTGGTTTTATCACGCGAACCGAACGGCTTATCGGGCACAGGCCGTGGCCTCCACTTTGAATATCGCACTGGTGCGCGATCGGCACTGCCGTATAAGAGCTGAGAAGAGAACCAAGTACTCGCTCGATTAGATTCAATTCATCTAATTGCATTAATGTACGCGCGCGCCTCAGTACTTCCCTTTATTTTCGCGCGCGCACGTCGCTCGCACCGTCGACATGGGGTCAGGAACAGCGACTGCTCGGTTAAAGATTGATACAAGTTCGAACCCCCGCGCGTGTAGAATCGCCTCGCTAGAGTAACGTGACCTCATTCCGTGAATCACCAATTTTATAATAGCAGCGACTGTGTGTGTTGCTTTTGAGCTTTTCCATCGCTCCACGCACATAGGTGTGTGTACGTGTATACGTACGACACAATCCGCGCTTTTCCCTACGCGCCGGCCCAGCTGAGAAGCAGCGGGATAGAGCACGCGAGGGTTGCTTTTTACTGGCGTTTCGCGTGATCGAATCGCAAGTAGATAACGTCAATTTGTAACGTATCGCTGCTCGACGTTTAGGTCAAAGTTCATACCGAGGAAGAGAAAAAATAAGTAAAAGCGCCGCCGTCGCAAATACGCGCCGATAAGAGCAGATTATCTGTCCGTCGCGACTTCTTATTTCCGGACGTTGAATTCGTCACAACACGATGTGTAATTGTGCGATAAAACAAATTTCGTACATGAAACAACAACACTTCTTGCACAATTTGATAAGAGCTACATAACAAAAACGCGCTAATTGACATCGTTTTGTTTCACTTTATCAAAAAATTTTCGCCGATATGCTCGTCGCGCGAATAACAATGGACAATTAATTTCTTTTTGTTCACTTTATCGAACATTCGTCAACTCGCGCTTGTCACGCGAGTGACAACGGATAATTAATTTCTTTTTGTTTGTTTTATCAAAAATTCGTCGATATATTTTATCTTACTTGTTACGCGAATATCTCCTCGCGTTAATTATCGCGACGACGTTTTCGGAACGCACTTGGACGCGTTTGTTTACACGGAAGTGCGTGTTATAATTGCGCGCGCTTGTTTCTCCTCTCGGATTTGTTTAATTGACGGCCCCCGCCGCGCGCGCGTGCACGACGTTATATAAATTCGAGATTATTTCGGTTCGCGATCGTGTGTGTATTTGGCGGCACGCCAAGGCGGCAGGGGTTGGACTAATAACGCGGCACACAACACGCACAACAGGCTACCGGCTGTTGCATAACAGGTAGGCTGAAGAGGAGGGCGCCGTGTGTGGTATACGTTGCACATATACACAACAACTGTGTACGACGACTACGACGTCGTCAAAGCCCATCGAATAATCGCGCAACTCGTTATTATGTAAATTGCGTTAACAGTAGTAGAGCAGCACACACATGCCCTATTTCGCCGCGCAGCGCATATAAAATAACGTCCATAAAATTGCATCAACGAGGATGCACGCCGACGAGTGAATAGCCTATCGCGGCATTAAATTCGTACGCTTCTCTCATGTCACGAAGAGTTCTCGCATCGGAGAGAAACGACTTCACGTAACACATATTTAGAGTTTCACATTCGCGTTTCGCGCGCATGTTGTCGCATGTTCGCGGTGGAAGAACCGCAGACATTTCCGGAAATGCTCGTCAGACCCAAAGACAAGTGCAAATAAACGCGAAAGCGCTTGTTTTTCACGGCAAATAATCCTTTATATCGCTTTTGACGAGAAAATACGTCTGCTTTGTAGCGCAACTTCGGTACACGACGTTTGTACACACCTCGAAGTAAACCCCCGTTCGCTTGTAAACGTCATCTCGTTTTATCATTAAAACTGCTTAGTTTAGTGTCTTTAGCGAAGTATCTTCGCTAGCGAAGTTGAGACTTTATTTACGTGTCAACACATTTACTTTGTATTTCTTGAAGTACGCGCAGAAGAGCAGCTTCAGATTTTAGAAGCAATATCTACGACGATTATTATATTGTCCTTAAAAAACTGAACAATATTCACTGCAGAGTTTTTGTATAATAATCGATAACACAACGAAAAATACGCGATCTTGCGAATCGAATCCTTAAATAAATTCCTTTTTTTTTTCAAAAAAAATAACTTGGAAAAATTATCGTTTAGTTGTTGCGACAAAAGACATCGATAACGATCATATTAATGGGCATACAGATAAGATCTGCACTTGGAACAACTACTATGAAAACTTCAGCAGAAGTTGCATAATAAGATTGGAACCACATCGGACGCTGTTCCGTTTGATTTCAATTTGACGATAATAATAACGTGTTTCTATTTCCAGTTAAATGACATGCAAAAAAAAAGTGCGCGAAATGCTTTCTCGCATCCTTGACTACTACAAAGATATCGTTATCATACAAACTGGCAGATTACAAATTATGTGTAAACTTTGTCGTTCGTGCCTTCGCGCTCGGAACAGAATTTAAAGAAATACTTTTATCTATTTGCTCAAAATAATAAGAAATGGTATTACCAATTTAATTCTACAATTGTAAATTAATTAAAAAAATTTTTTGTACTTTTTTAATGTAAAATGTATCGTAATATGAGTTGGATTTGTGTTTGTAAGGAGAATCAATTACTATAATTCGACGGGGGTTGTGTGTCACAATCATCAAGTGAAAATAGAGGAAGTGTGAGAAGGACGTGTGTGCGAACGAAATCAAATAAAATAGGTATGAACACACAGCTGTAAACGTAGCGGGCGAAAGGAAAGGTTTGTGTCTGTGCGTGTATATAAATATAATTCGAATAAGTCTTAGATCGGAAAATATATGTATATGATACGAGAGCGCACGTAAATGAGTTGGAGCGTGATCCGCTTTGCGCGAGAGAGATGCGTATGCCTCGATGAAATTATAAACGATGATGACTGCAATGATCGAGTACTGTTCTGACGTAACGTACGCCGCTAAAATGTCTCGATGCTCTAATCGTCGGAAATAACAAAGCAGCTAATGCGTACACGAAGAAATGACGAACACGTGGTTTATTTTACGACTTTTGCGTCGTTTGCTGGTACAGTGCTGGTGTATACATTGCGCGCGTATATAAGGGTAAGGCCACTAGATGTGGATGCGGACACTAGTTGCGGATTATTTCGCGTAGATAATGATTATATTTTATACTAAATAAGACATATATCCTTAAATTCGTTAATGTTTTCTTAAGTGTTTTTAATCGCTATTTCTTCTCTGCCGAAAATAAAATTGCACATTTTTAAATAATTATGAAAAAAAATTATTGATAAGCTAAGTATGTTATCAGTGCAAGCGACTATCAAAATCTGTCGAACAATGCTGCTCCGAAACAATTTACTTATTAAATTGTAAAAGATCAAGACTAGCATAACGGTGATTCCCTAATATTTTATAATGATTCTGTATAATGTTAATTTTATAATATTGGTTCTTAAAAAGTTTTTACTTGTTTTTTATTATTACGTAATTTTTATTTATTTATTTATTCATTTCGTTATTTGTCATATATAATTTGTTATTAAAATTATATTATTATATAAAAAGTTCTCTTCCTGTCTCTCCCTGTCTCTCTATGTCTCTCCGTGTCTCTCCCTGTCTCTCCGTGTCTCTCCCTGTCTCTCCCTATCTCTCCCTGTCTCTCCGTGTCTCTCCCTGTCTCTAGTATGATTTTTTCTTTTTAATTATTTACTCGAAATCATTAAAACTATCTTCTATACGATTGAATATACCTTTTAAATTTTTATTGTACACTTTGCAGCATTTTGAACAGAAATAACGAATTTTTATCCTCAGAATGATCCATAACTAGTGGCTTTATCCTATATATAGATGTTACACATGTATAATGTAATTTGCGTCGCGATGGCGTTCCGCGACGGAACGCGCGTGAGAGAAAAAGAAATGACAGAAACAGAGTACAGACAACTTACGGGTATAGGTCATTTGGCCCTGGTAGTAAGAAGGAAGATACACGTGTTGCGCGTGCGGAGGCTGCCCGTACACATTCATGGCTGCCGTGCCGATTTCATCACCACCTACATACATCGTACGCCGTCGAGGTAAGGTCATGGTTTCATTAGAGACGCTAATTTCGCACCATATACACTTTTGTTTTTTTTTTCTCTCTTTTTTTTCTCTAAATTTTGCTCTATCACTGGGTTGTTAATGGGTAAATATATATGTATATATTGGAAAACTAATTAGCGAGAGACAGTTAACGTGACAGGAATTTCGGAGCGAGATGCGCGCGCGATACATATATATATGCGGTTCTAGCGTCTTGTACAGGCAACTCGTGAATGCAATCGCTAAATTGTACGGCATGAACTACACCTCTGTCGTTAGCTGGACGTATACAAGCGCGTCTTTCTACGCGCGCGCTCAACTACAGATAAAAAATTTCTGAGAGATAGGAAGCTAGTTCATTTAAAGGTCCCTACTGTTCTCCCGAGTAAACTGCTGTGCTATTGCATGCTGTTTTAATAACTGGATCTTTAAAAAGAAGTGTCTAAATCTACTCGTTATTTGTGAACATATGTACAATGTACTAGTTATTTGAATATATTACTTGAATATGTATCATTTGAATACATTATTTGAATGTATTACACAAACTTGTGAGATAAAAAAAAAATATTTTACATTGTAATTTAATATTTTGAAAATCAATATCGCGAGAATTCGTTACATTTGCATTTCGTTATCGAGAATTTGATAACGAAATGCAAATGTAACTGTTGATTTTGCTATTGTTGCTCGTCGCACAATTTTGAAAAGAAATACTTGATGTACAACAACCCAGTGAAGTATATCGGCTAGATGCATGCTTTTTTGCGAAATGAAGATAACACAAATGCAACAATCAAGCAAACAATAGTTCCATTTAACACTTTTCCATTTTATAATTTCCGTTTCATTTTGAATTTGGACAAGTTTGAAACAATTCCTAAAAACTTTTTCTTAACATCGCTAGTTCTCTCTCTTTGTTTTTATAACTCGCGGTTTTTTTATATACACGTTTATCCCTACTATATCTCGTGTATGTATATCTGTGATTACATATGGATCAGGAAAGGATGCGTTTTCTACCAGGAAGTTCGTTTGTAATTTTCAACGCCACCCAGAAAATAGTAAAAGGAGCAATACATATGCTGGGATTCGTGTCGTGCAATGCGAGCATGCAAAAAATTGTATGTGTTGTGTTGTGTTGTTCTCAAAATAACTATTGCTGGTTCTCCGTAAAAATCGATATAAATTTCTATTTCTATTGCTGTATATCTGTGCTAATTTTAATTGCGTTCTCTCTCGATATTATCCTCCATGCAACAAATCCATTATTGATTTTAGTTTCTGGCGTGCAATCGTCGCGTCTACTAAAAGCTTCGTCTTTGTTTGGCAACCTATCCTATATTTTGTCTCTATGGTATTCATGGTCGGATCTTATATTTCGACTTAAGTTCATCTTGAAGAGCTCCATGACTTATAAAACGGTCCATCTTAAAATGAACCTTAAGGCGATCTTGAATAGTAGGTCGAACTGTGAATACCCGGTTTGTCACGGTAATACGCGTTGCATTATAAAGTTGCGTTAAAAAGGGATAACATGTCGGTTTTACGAACTAAAGGAATTTGAATATCGTTAGACGCACACGCGTCCTAAATCAGCTGAAGCGAAAGCGTTGCGTTTTCTCAACTTCCAATTTCTCTTTAACGTCGTATCATCCCTCCCTTTCTTTCAGCGCTAAAAATCTAATGCGAAGCAAACAATTATGCTAAGCGATAAAGCTGTTCATAAATACATGTTTAGAAATTTTTTGTGAAAAAGAGTAATTCAATCGATATTTCAAACAATTATTTTTATAACAGTTTGCTTTGTCCCCATACGCAGCTTTGATAGAAAATAGTAAAAGCAGCAATATATACATATAAGAGAACAATAGAGATATTTCCCTGAGACATAAAATGTGTACTCACCTCCTTCGTCTTCGCTGTCGCTCATAAATGTCTCCTGCATGGATTCGGGCGCTTGGACTCTGTATTTCTCCTCGATGGTGACCGTGTGAGTCGTCGTGATGACGGTTTCCGTGACAACCTTCAGTGTTTCAATCACGCTTATGTAGCCAAGCTTTTGTGCGATGTCCAGAGCAGTTTGTCCGTTCTATGAGAAATCACATTTCACATGTGATTGCGTTACGTCATAAGCAAGCTTGTAGAATTTTAATGCGCGAATCGATAGAATAAAACTTACATTAGTCACAGCGTTCGGTTTGGCTTTACTCTCCAACAGCAAATTGATGACGAGCGTGTGTCCTTGTTGCGCTGCTTGATGGAGAGGAGTGTAACCGGCATTGGTGCTGCTGTCAACGGCGGCACCGGATCTCAAGAGGAACCGGACCATAGCTGCCTGGCCGAAATGAGACGCCACGTGCAACGGCGTATATCCGGCCTGAGACAAATACGAATAACATTTTTCTTTAGATTATATTGTTGATCACAATCCTTTTTATATAAATTATAGTGTTAAACAAAAAACTTGTCAATTATGTTACCTTAGTTTTAGCGTCGATCTGAGCACCATTCTTTACGAGAATGGAGGCGACGCTCACTTTATCTTCTTGTGCGCATAAATGTAGAGGCGTAAGGCCATTCTATAAAACATACAATCAAATTTTATATATAAAACATATATATTGCGTATAATTATATAACAATTGCTATATTATATTATTTACCCACCTTCGCTTTGTGATTTGTATCCGCTTTATGTTCGATAAGAAGAGTTGACATGTCAGTATGACCTTCTTGTGCACTAATATGTAATGGCGTGAATCCAGCTCTCGATTCGGCGTTAGCTTTTGCCCCGTACTCTAGCAAAGTAGTTGCAATGTCCATCTACCGAGAAATCAAGAAAATTTATGTTATATTTCTATTACATTTTTATAGTTTTCGAAATTTCTCTGTTAATAATCAAAATTATATAAATGATACCTGATTTTTACGTGCAGCAATATGTAAAGGCGTATGGCCGTTCTTGGCCATAGCGTGAGGTGAGGCTCCCTTATCTAGTAAAAGTAAAGCTACGTTCTGATGATCATAATGAGACGCTACGTGAAGAGGGGTTACTCCGTTCTGAAATTAAAACCATATTACATGTAGAAAAAAAAACACTTCTGAATTATATACTAAAATTATTCTTGTTAAACACGCTATTTACCTTTCCTTGAGCGTCAACGGGTGCGTTCTTTTGCAGCAATAATCGAGCGACGTTCATATTGCCGTACTTGGCTGCTAAATGCAAAGGAGTGAATCCTTTCTTGGTCGTTGCAGTGAGCGATGCGCTATTTTCTAGTAGAACAGATGCGACCTGTGCGACAGAAACAATCGGTGGAATTATGATACTTTGCGTGAATGAAAATCGGTAAAACTTTTAAGATCTTTACCTCCTCTTGGCCTTCTTTAGCAGCGATATGAAGCGGAGTATATAAATCTTTTGTTGTGGCATCCACACTCGCACCATGTTGCAGCAGCAACATCACGATATCGACGTTGCCCAAGCGGGAAGCGACGTGAAGGGGTGTTTGTTCCTCCTTGTAACGCGAATATTAAAGTTTACATTATTTTGCGAGTATGTAAATTTATTTGTCTTAAATAAAAAAAAAAATATTGATACTCACTCTTGCTCTTGCGTCAACCTGAGCGCCGTTCCTGAGAAGTATCCTAATGATGTCGGTTTGATTCGCTCTGGCAGCTAAGTGAAGCGGCGTTTCGCCTCTCACGGTCGGTATGTCGGGACTGGCTTCGTGTTGCAGCAAGTAAATTACGATATTCATGCATCCCATAAAACTCGCGACATGCAATGGGGTTAATCCGGACTGAAATGATATTTTTAATTAGTCTGTCAGATCGGTATTTGTAGTGATCTTGTATTTGAGATCGTCTTAGAATGTTACGATCTGTTTTATTTGCAGAATATTTTAAAATAATCTTAAGACAATAAAGCCAAAATTAACTACCTCAGTCGTAGCTTCGATGCTCGCTTTGTGCTTCAGAAGAAGTTCGACCACTTTTATTCTATTTTTTTTACACGCGATATGCAGAGGAGTGAATCCGTTCAAGGCTCGCGCGTTGGGATCGGCGTTCCTGTCCAAAAGTAACTTGGCTACGCGTACGTGGCCGCAGTGCGCGGCTACATGCAGCGCGGTCAAGTAATCTACCGTTACCTCGTCTACGGGCGCGCGGTGGTACAACAAAATCCTCGCGGCGTCAACGTGATCCCCTTGGGAAGCCATGTGCAGCGGCGCAAGACCATTCTGTCAACAGAAGCCCACGTGTTAACTTAATCTTGTGATGCTACACGCAGATTTGCTCGCTCGAAAACAATAGAAGTTCGTGCTTACTTTCGTTTTCGAACCGATGGGTGCTCCTTTCTCAATGAGAATATCGACCACCTCGTGATGGCCGGATCTGGCTGCGCAGTGCAGAGGAGTTAGACCGTCTCTCGTTTTCGCTTCGATGTTCGCCCCCTTGCTCATGAGAAGATTCACCATTTTGATCTTACCCCATTTGGCGGCCACGTGTATTGGTGTGATATTGTGCTGTAAGAAAGAAAATCATAGAGAAAAAAATATACACACACGCGCGCATTTTTGTTATGTTTGTTTTATGAAAATTTTGCCACACCTTTGCCGCGAAATTGACATCCGCGCCTCTGTCGTAAAGCAAGGAAGCGATTCGGTCGTTGCCGTAATGCGCGGCTATATGCAGCGGGGTGAAACCGCTTTTCGATGTTATATCTGGATTATGGTCGTTCTGCGAAAACGAAAGATCTATGTCGTAGAAACTATACGCCGTGAACTAATTTCTACTTATTATTATTATTATCATTATATTATTTAACTCTTTAAAATACAAGTCGCGCGCGCGCGACACACGGCGCGCTCACAATAAACTCACTTGTAAAAGTAGGGCAGCCGCCTTGCAGTCGTCTTTCTTAGCGGCGATGTGTAGGGCGGGTAGTCGAACTTTACCGCGAGTGTCGTTTTCTAATAGAACGGCTACCACTTTGTCGTGACCCTGTTGCATGGCCACCGCCAACGGAGTGAAACCGTCCTACGAGAGACACATATTTAAATGTCAGCGGACAGTTATAAATAGAGATCGCTGTAAACACTTGAAATTGACAACAACAAAATGAGATTACTATAATAAAATATAATATAATAAAATATAATAAAATATAATAAAATATAATATACACGTACAAGACATTAGTATATAAAATAAAAAATATATAAAAAATGTATGCACAATATATAATATATTGAAATAAATACAACTTATACAATTAAGTTTATCCGACAATAAAAATGTTAAAATGATTTTATTGAAAAATTACGATAGAGAAAAACGTTTCGCACAAACCTCGGTGGCCAAAGTCTGATTCGCGCCCTTGCTGAGTAGATACTTGACCACGGAGTCGTGATTCTCCTGAGCGGCCATGTACAGCGGCGTGAATCCATTTTGCGATTGCGCGTTCACAGAGGCACCTTTTTGTACCAGCAATTGTACAACCTCCTCTTGTCCAGCTGGAAGAAGATACATATCGATGTCACGGGAAAAATTACATTATACATTCGTTCTTCGCGTCGCGAGATATCGAAGAGAGTTTGAAAAGTAAATGTTCGCGATTTTAAAATCGCTCGCGGCCTTGTCCCGCATGCATTTAAGCGAGCGACGATACAAACAAGATGCTCGCACGAAGTGCGCTGTAATAAAGACGAGAGAGAGTGTCCACTTACCAAGAGAAGCTATGTGCAACGCCGTGTTCCCTTTTTTGGTAGCGGCGTCTACGATCGCGCCGCGGTTTAGGAGCTCTCTTACGATTTCTAAGTGGCCGTCCTTAGCCGCCAGATGTAAAGCATTCAAGCCATTCTGCAAAACATATCGGACACAAACGTCATTAGATTTGCGTTTAGATAAAAAGAAAACTTTGGATTGTGCCAAAAAAAAAAAAAAAAAAAAAAAAAAAATATTCCAAAACCTTGTCGAGCTGTCCGGCTCGAGCCGCTCGTAAAAACGTGGTACTGGGATCGCTCTGAAAGCAACAATGAAACACGCCGTTATATATACGAAAATATAACAATTATAGACGAAATTTCAAGATTTCGTATATTATTCATGTGTTTCTTTTTCACAATGTTCACGCGGAATATAAATTTCAACGTTCGATACTCACGGGAGCGAATATCGGTTTGAATAACACTTGTTCGAGTTGCGCAACATACCGCAAAAGCTTTTCTTTTTTTCTTTCCTGTCACGTTCGACTCGTGTCACCGTTAATGTCAGAATGTCTTTTATTTTTCCCTCGATGCAATCAACGTCCCGAGTGGGACGCAGAAAACGTATTCTAGCTGGCAAAAATTCTGCTCCTTTTTGCGCAACTGTGTGTTCGCGAAGAAACGCGAACGATTTTAACGATTGTCGAATTAAAGACTCGAGAAACGCGACACGCTACGCGACTTTCTCACAATCTTAATTGGGTGATCGCTTTAATTAATTAATTCCAAGTCAATCAACCTTAATGTAATCGACATTAATACCTGGGAGTGTAAGTGGATCATGGTGGCCGGCTTATTTCCAGATCACACAGCGAGCTGGTAATTAACTGTGGATCTAGAGCGTGGGGCGCCGAGCAGTCTGTGACGACACGACAGAAATCCAGATCTTTCTCCGTCTGTTCCGTGTCACCGCCACCCCTTGGCTCGACACCCCGTTCCTTCCCCTAACCCGCGTATTCGATATCCCTCGGTCAGGATACCACCAAGCGGACATGTTGTATATGCGTATCCGAGGCAAACGCCCTGCCTATAACTACCAACTCTATAGGGTGTCACGCACTGGATTGTGTTCCCGTTAATCTTACGGGAAAAAGATCTACGTCTGCCGAATTTAACTTCTCGGAGATTCCCCACAAGCTTAGACAAACTTGTTTCGATGTTTGCGTGTCGAAAGGAAAAATATTCTTGGCTAAATTACAACCGCGACAGTAGGAAGAACTTCCGGGATGTTGTTTTGGGAATGCCCTGCGTAATAACTGAGATGTCAGTCTGACCGATGATCTGCGCGGGATGAAAGCCAAGTCGAGATCGAGCCGAGTCAATGGACTCCTCGGGAGCAACCGCATGTTCTATACGACAATACACGTGTCAGGTTCGTTAAAGTCTCAACGCGTAAATTTGCGCTACATTTGCCAGACTTCCGAAATAAAAACTGCACGAGCATAATGAGCATCTACATATTTGTAAAAGTGCACAAGCTTTGCAATAAAATACAGAAGAGATGTATGCATGTAAAAAACTCGATTGAAAAACTTGAAAATAAAATAAAATAAAATAATAAAAAAGCAATACACACACCTTTCTGATAGAAATGTTCATTTTTCTCTTTATTTCATTTGATGAAAACATTTTATCAAAAGGAAATTTTTATAATTAATCTTTGCGCACTCTCTTGCATAATCTCAAACTCAAACGCAATTTAAGTAAAACATTTTTTAAACGAGGAAAACAGACGTGCGCGCTTTCTCTTTTTGTTATGACGCAAAGAATACGCGTTTTCACGGTTTCCAAG
>QVOA01015386.1:0-16235 GCA_014825685.1 Pseudomyrmex cubaensis
TTATATTCTTTTTCTTTTTCTTCTTCCTTTTTCTTTTTTTCGTGGTATTCTTCTTCTTCTTCTTCTTCTTCCTCCTTTAATTCTTCTTCTTCTTTCTCATATTCTTCTTCTTCTTTCTTATATTCTTTTTCTTTTTCTTTTTCCTTTTCCTTTTCTTCGTCGTATTCTTCTTCTTCTTCTTCCGTTTCTTTTAAAATCTTTTCTGTAATAACAGTTAAATTTTAAGAAATGTAAAAAAATAAATGTATATTTTTTAATATGTTTTGAAAGCAATTACTTATTAGTAATGAACGCGTCATTTGATATGTTTTTTCTTCTTCGACTGTGGGATCATTGATCTCCATGATTTCCGGCCCGATTTGGTACTGATCTTGGACAGGTGGCATTTGGGAAGGACTGTAATTGTACGCGTAGTGTTTGTGTCCCCAGCCGATGTATATATTGGCGAAACGTCTGCGTGCAACATCATTAAAATTATATTAGCGCAATTCCGCGCGCATTAATTCCCTTGTAATGTGACTGCAGATCAGCATAATTTCCTCTATCACGTTTGCCCGGACCGCAAATGCTCGCGATAGAATAGGATTATTGAATGTGGTGAATTACGCATGTATACGCGATAGAATAGGGTTATTGAATGCGGTGAACTTACGCATGTATTATACATACGATATAAAGCGCATAAACTGTATCCAATTTTACGCTACATTTTTTCGCGACATTTTATGTCAATACAAAAATTACCTTTTGTGGCATAAACATTCTTTTCTCGTTAAAAAAAAAAAGTATGTTACACACCGTTATTTCAAATGTATATATTTGTTAAAAAACAAAACGTAAAACGAATGAAAATTTACAATAAAATTTAAATTTTAATGCGCGATATTGAGCGTACTTTCTAGCGGCGAACGCGAAAGCTCCGGGCCAGATGTTAGATTTGACAAAAGCTACTGCAGTATCTGGTTGTACATAAGACGATTGTCTGACAGTCCACGGTATCACAAAGTCTATAATACCGTCTTCGGACAAAGGAGTCAAGAGAGGCGGTCCTCTCTCTCCAATAATCTCTTTCTTCACCTTCTTGACTTCTTCTTCTTCTTCTTCCTCTCTTTCTGCCTGCGTAATTAAAGCTTTCTGTCAAGCAACTTGAAGAAGTGCCCTCGCGCGTAATTGCGTGTGAAAGACAATTTTACAGTTGTGACTAAAATATTCAATCAACGTCTACAATTACCTCCTTTATTCCTTCGGGATTCCACCAAATAGTTCTTCCCTGTTCCAGAATATAAGGGCTGTGATGGCACCAGTTTGACATAGACGGATCTACGAGATCTTTGATCGGTAGCGGAGCGTAATAAACATTTTCTGACAGCTCTCCTCGTGCTGTCTGATAGACGACTATGTGTAAATAACAAAAAACAATTTTGAATTCCATATAATTGATATAACAACGAAAAATTTTTATTGTTAATTAAAAAATTAAACTCTAAGAGAATAATTATAAGTTTGTATGATCTCGTTTACTTTCTTCTCTTTCTTTTTCTATCACTTCCTCTAGTTTTTCGACTTCTCCGCCGAGTGTGAAGAAGCCGATCGGAGAAATGTGAGTAGTCGCGCTGATCCTGGCAATTTGTGCGCGGAGGTAATTTTTCTCGGTCCCGGGAAACGGCGGAAAACTGTGTATCTACTTCGCAGAAGTGAAAACAACAACATAACAACGTCGAGAAAATGAAACAATGATTAAGCTGAGTTTTAAGTTTGAAACTCGGCTCGTTGCCTGATGATTTACGCCAAGTTTAACCTACTTCGCTAATTCGTCTGATTGTCGAGAGACGATTATTCTTACGTGTAATTAACGTGCTGTACATTTTTCGGGAGCGCGCGTGAATTTTTACCCGTTTTTTTACTTTTTTTCCGCGTTCGCCTGTTACATTGTTCGCGCGAAAACATTTCCGACATTGTCACGCGTGCCGCTCAGATATTGCGAGTAACAAGGCGGTATGTGGGTTAGCGTTATAGGTGCGTTATGTGAACGTGTTCGCAAAATAACGTGTGCGCTCTAACCTGGGGCTCCTTCATTAAAAGGCATCACGTACCGGTGTCTCCAAGTTTCCCGTGCAGTATCGGACAATCTGTCGTGCAATTACTATCTGCTGCGGCGTAACCGCCGGAAGTTCGATCCACTCGTCCAACCCGGGCGCGTTGCATACAAAATACACCTAAATATCGTCACCGTGAGCTTGAGAGCAAGGGATTGCCCGAAAAATGCGCGACGTGACGCGGCTCGAATATTAATTCGTTACGCGTCTCCATTGAGACGTCGACCGTGATAGACCGGTAATTGAGTGCCTTCGCGCACCTTTTTATTCAGACCGCTCCCGATTCTCTCGGCCGGCACTTCCGCCGGCGGCTTCCACGGATTAACAGGCAACGGCGGAAAGACAAGCTCCAAAGGCTTTTCTCCTGCTGCGTCCTCGCGCGGGGTTTCCGTCGCCCCGACGGTTCCCTTCACGGCTTCCCTCTCGGTTTTTGCCTCGTTCTCCTCTTTCTCGGCTCGAGCTTTTTGTATCTCAGCTTCTTCTCGCTATATTTTTTTATACAATACGATATTATTCAAAGATCTCTTTCGAACTTCTGCTTATTCATCGTGTCGGTTTTATGCGCAATTACGAAATTACACTACCACTAGATATATTTTTATAATTTTTATTTTATCACGTTTAAAAATTTCACCTCTAATCTTCGAGCGAGCTCGTTCGGCTGAAGTTCGGCCTCCACAACGTAATAATTTTTGGGCTTCCCGAGTATTTTACCCCAAAATCTGTGAGATACGAGTTAAATGCGAATGGAGATATGTGTCAAATATTTTATTACATCTAGGTGTGTGTGCACGTACATATAGGTGTGTGTGCACAGCGTGAGCTACTCAAATTGAATACCTAATGTTTTCGAGCGGTATTGCGGAGGCGAGCTTTCGAATCGATAAATTAAGCAACACCATCTCGTGTCGCGGCAATCCAATACCCGTCTGCTCGAAGTAGAACAAAAGATCCAACATGTCGGGGCACCTCTTTTTCCTATCGACCTCCTCCTCGTCCACCATTCTCTCCTGCTCGCCTTCGTCAATCTGCTTTACGCTCTGTCGTGATTGCGAGAAGATTGAAAGGCAAGGTAAAATGAAGAGAGAAAAAAGAGACGGAGAGAAAGAGAAAGAGAGAGATTACAGCCTGCCTCGTTTGCGCCATTTGCATGTTATTTATCCGAAGGAAACTCGGTGTGTATCATGGGTTTCATTATCTGTTACTTGTCAGACCGCACCTGGAAGAGGTTAATGAGCTTCTTGGCATCCTCGTACTGTACGGGTGGTACGTACTGATCCCGGAGATGATCCGTCTTACTCTTAAACCTCTCTTCTTTCAGCTTTCTGCTGTACTCCTCAAAATTATCGACAACGTTTCGCGGTCGTTCGGCCAGAATTTTCGCTAAAAGCTCGGTCAAGTGATCGTATCTAAACAAAAACGTGCGAGGATATCTCTTGAGAAAGCTCAGAATCGAATAAATTAATCATTTGCGTGCTCTTGCATTTGATTTGACATTGCTTGTTTTTTTTCTTGCTTGGACATTTTCAACGTTCTTTTACGTTTCTGAAAAATTGCTTTTCAGAATTCACCGTGAGACGCGATAGCTTTTATGCCAGTCACGTTAAATTGAACGAAAAAGATATACGCGATATTAAACACAAATAAATATATATATATACATATATATATATATACACGTATAAAAATGCAGATCAAAGAGAACACAATTGCACGGCTCTTATTTGTAAGAACAATTTGCGCTTACAAGCTGTCACCTGATACCGAGCTGTGCTTCTGGAGAAATTTCTTCGCGCGCCGGACGTCGTGTTCCACGCTGGGAACATCGTCAGGAGGTGCCTCTTCCACGTTATAAGAATATGCCATTTTTATTATTTTTCGTGTCTCATCATATAGAAGCAGCCAGTTCGCGAAATATTGCGCGCGACGTCACATCGCCGGATATTCAGTAATATTATCGCAGTAACGTAACCGCTACGCAAGTTGTCATCGTTTGGTAACTTATATCAACTTTTTTTTTTAATCGGCGCTCTTCATCCGTTTCTCCCGTTCGTCGCCATCCTGTGTGTCGCGTTTAAATCAGCGCGCGCGATATTGCAGCAGTTACAGAAATACAAAATCTTATCTGCTGACCCGATTGTGTTTTAACACACCCCACTCTAATCAGCTTTGTTAATAGCAGTTAGAGAAAGAAGAAGAAGATAAATACCTCCTACGCATTTCTATCGAATCAGAACCTTCATTTCCGAGCGATAATAAAATTTAATTAGAATGAGCAAAACCTAGAAAAAAAATCGCGAGATAACAGCGCGCGTTATAAAAATATAAAAATTTAAGAAATACAATTTTTAATAGCATGTATAATTTTTTAATGCGCGTTTATGATATACACGTATTTACTTTAGTTGCATTATTTAAATCAGGCGTTGCTGTGTATTTAAAAAAAAATATATTATATTGTATGTAATTTTTTCACGTTTAATTCACACAATGTCTTGCGTGAATTAAATGCGAAGAGAAAAATATGAATGAACTCTCTCTTGATGTAAAAGTGATTTAGTAAAGATGAATCGCGCGAGCACGCCTTCTATCTGCTTGCATCCTGGAGCGTAGTTATCGGGTGTCCTAAATATGACGAACGCTTCTCGAGGTCACCGGCTATTTCCTTTGACGCCCACCCTCTTTCTATACGCGTAGGACACGTGTTCTGTCTTCAAAAAAAACCCCCGGTGGTAATAAATGTCCGAGGTGTTTCGATCAAAAAGCTTTCGAAAATTTATTAAGTCTTCGAAAATAGACGCAAACGAGATGAAGGATATTTTTGCCCCTGCATCTGTTTACTTGAGGACTATAAGAGAGAATATATATGTGTCCATTTCTTTCTAAAAGAGACTATAATAAATGCGTTTTGTCTATAATTTCGACCTTGTTTGTCTGTTGTACAACTAATGTTGTACAAACTAATAACAATTAGTGTCATTTATTTCTCATCGTTCTGCGTTTGATTTCGTGAAGTTACTGCTTGTCACTCTACTGCGTGTCTTCTAGACTTCTCGTGTAATTTTGTACATCACGCTTGCGTGACCAGCATAGATTAGTATGCAAATCGCGTTTCTATAATGTCGATACCTATTTGTTGATGCGGTCGAGTCAAACGGATCGCCTGTAAATATAGAATCGTTATTAAAAAATCCTAAACATCTAAAAATCAGGAAGGAAATAATAAAGACACGCGTGATAAATGAGAATACGCGTTTTTATTTTTTTCTATAATCTCAATATTTCTTATCGCAATCTTTATTAATTCTATCAGTTTTATAACGCCACCGGTTTCAATATCTCCGTTGAAATTTTCTATACGCCACACGACAAACGCACGCAGCCGCGATCGCGCTACGTTAATTACAATTCGTTGCCATCAACAAGGTAGAATTATTACTGTGCCGTATTCGTGGCCGAGGTATTCGGCCGAGCACGTGGCAAGCTACAAACACACTCGGATCGCAAACACACCGGGATTTCGTAATTTCAGGAGTTATAACAGGTGGTGCTTGGCGCACGTACCAATCGCACACGTACCACGCCGCCGGCGTGACGTCCAAACAGGCCGGTTTTCGGGGAGAGAGAGAGAAAGAGAGAAAGACAGACAGAGAAAGAGAGAGAGAGAGAGAGAGCAGAGCCAGCTGCGCGTCACACTCGGTATTCCGCTTGGCACTTCAGTCGCTGCATAATACCGCGTAATTAACAAAATGGTATGCCGATTAATAAAACTGGCGAGAGGCGCTCGTCCGATCAACGCTGGATCGGGCTGGCATGTATCGGACGGACGGTGGATTCGGAGCAGAACGGATTACCCGATTCGCCGAAATTCAATAGCCGCGGCCGTTTGACGCGCGCATTGTTCACGCGACGGCCAGATGCGTTAATTAACAAAAGGCCTTTAATGTATGAGCGTCTATCGCAGACGCGATTTTCGGCCGATAACGATGATAAACGAGTTCGGATAATACGACGATCGCTTGCTCGGGTAGCGGAATAGCGTAATAGTTCGATATGTGCGAGCATCGCGCGCGGTACACTTTTCCTCTTCGATTTCATTTCCCGTGGCAGCGTGTTAGTCGAGCGAACGTTGCTTTAAAGCGAACCTATTAATTAAGCGAATATAACATGTGTGTTAACAGCTTGAACGCGTTTTTTAAAATGACAGTAGTAATTAAGCGGATATATACGTGTATTAATTTTTAACCGAGAGCGAAATTTTCCTACCACTACTGCGGAATTTGTTTTATATATGTACGCACTTATTATCAATATTTTAAATTAAAAAATGATCTCGATCGCGAACGAATTCTACATAAAGATCTTTATACGCGGTCATTATTTCGTGTTGTTTAAATTACTTTAGTTTTCAATATTAAATTAAATAACACTGAGTCACATGTATTAATTATTACTAATTATTATTAATTCTTGGAAATCAAATTTTTATTTGCTTGTAACAGTATTGGCGCTGCAACATGTTTATTAACGGCTACTTTATTATTTCAAAAAAAAAAAAAAAAAAATTTAATGAAAAAGATCTCCTTCCATTAAAGGTAATCTAACTATCGGAAATATTATCCAACTATCGGGAAATATTTTCTCTAGAAATCCTTTAATGTCTTCGTGATTAACCAAGGAAAAGAGAAGAGCGTGCCGTAGTTTATTAAGGAAACGAGTCTGAAGACAATTTTTTTCTTACGGAAGTAAGATCTCCGGAATTTTTTCTTCGCACTTACGCTTCATTGACGATACGCGACGAAGGAGAGCGAAAAGACGATAAATTCGTTAATCAGACGGCATTGGACGCATTTCGAATGTGGACGAGCAGCGCCAGAGTTGGTGCCCGTAATTTGCGGGGGCGTTGGAGTATGAATGAGTAAGAAAGTTCTCCCCACTCTCGTCTCTCCTGCCAAGCCATCTCGTTCTCTCGTTCGGCCACCCCGTCTCTCACCAGCCCTACTCGTCCCCCTTCTCTCTTTTTCTCCCGTTTCTAGTTTCTTCCTCTCTTCCACTCTCTCTTTCTCTCTCTTTCTCTCTCTTCTTCTCTTTCCATCGCTCCTCTTCAGCCTCCTCTTCCTTGCACCCACACCGCACCGAAAGCAGCTCGTATCGGGGGTCGGTTCTCTCTCCCAGTTCCGCGCTTCTTTCGGTCAGTTTTCTCCCGTGAGTTGCACGCGCGCGTCTCTTCGTGAAGACCGGCTTCCGTGTCGTATACTCTTCGAATTCGACAGTCGCGAGAAACAGGACCAGTAGTGCCGGGATAAAAAAAACAAAAAAAAAAAAACGACTTCTCTCCGCATCCTGGATTCCCGCGGGACGGGAGAGCCGCACTGTTCATCATGCACCATCGACTGTCAAGGTACTTTGGCCGACAGTGAAATTTTTGTTTTCACTGAATAAATATTATTAGTTATTTATTATTTTTATCGACATATATATATATATATATTTCTCAACGCGCGCGCGATGTTTCTTTTGTCTATTCATTATGGAGTTGACAACAGAATAGCTTTTTAGTATGAAACAGAAGCAATTATATATTGAACTTACTTCTTTTGCAGAGATAATAAAACCTTGTATTTTTTATAGACAAGTGTCTTCTAGATTTTTAATAGAGATACGTTATCTCTGTGAAAAGTTCATGCGTTGCCGAATAAGCGGCAAAGGACAGTGTCGTGTAACTTACAGGAAAAAGTATCGCGGCGTCAAAAAGATGAATCTCCGGTGAATAATACTCGCGACTCAAAGTCTTTTCACTCAGGAGATGGAGAGAATTGCTCTCGCTCTCTCTCTCTCTCGTACAGGTACTCTCGCAGTTATTAAAACGATTTAGTACGAAGTGCGCGAGTTTACGTCTACTGGATCTTATTATTAAAAGTTCCACTTCTCCCCCGTCTTGAAATCGTCCGAACTCCGGTAATGTCATCCTATCTTGAAAGTGCAGTCCAACTTCTTCGGTGGCAATTACATGGCACTATGGTGGAGGAAAGGATTAAAGACAAATGCGTTCGACATGGCAACTGGATAAGTTTTTTTTTACGATATGCATAACACAAATTTTCTAGAGAGAAAAGTGACTATTCCGTTTCATTCTTAAATTTCATACCATTAGTAAAAACCTCTTCCTACTTTCTGTAAGAAAAAATTTGTCGTGTCTCTGTAATTCAATCTTTTAGCAAATGACTGTTGTATTTTCGTAAATTAGAAGTTTGGTGATTCGAATAGACTCTGGTGAAATTCCACCCTCACATTTTGCTCTCATTGTGATTTTAACGGGCGATTCCACGCTTCCTTCGTCATATTTTTACGTAAGACAAACATTTTATACATGTTTTAGCACTAATTCGGATCGGATGCGATGTTTGTATGTTATCCCGCCGTGAAAAGTAATTTCAGCTTGTTACTATCAAGGTGTAATGTAAGGAGAAGCGCGTCTTACATTATTCATCCGCCGTTTCTACGCGCTACGCGGCATCGGCCGATCGCTCGTAAATCGCTCGTTCCCGACCGCCCCCGACTCACTTTTCATTAAGGCATCCGCGGTCGAGTGAATGAACGAATGAATGGATTTCCAGAAGCCTCGCGAGACGATCTTTCCTCGGCCTTGGGCTATCGATGGGCCAATTTCCTGAACTCCCCTTCGGAATTTTTTCGAATCTTTTTTTTTGTTTCTCATAAAAACAATCGCTATGAAAAACCGCGTCACATCGAGGAAATAATTCAAAATAAATTACATTATTCGTCATATATTCATGCGTAAAGAAATGATACGTCGAGGACATGGTCTGTATAATCGCATTTTGTGAAAAATCTCTAAAATTTCGCGTATATCGTATTTGAGGCACGTAACAATTTTACATCTAAATGTCGAACATTTTTTTTTTATTTGTTTGCCCTACATGTCAGTTTTTCCAAATAAATAAAGCAAAAAACACCCGACAACATTTCGATTAAATTCAACAAAAATTAATTGTCATTCTTGTTTATCTGCGTCCTTTGTAAAGAGAAGCTTGAACACAGTTAGATTTAACGTGATATACATATATACGTAACGTTAATACACGCGATTACATATAAATGTTTTTTTCAGCGTCGCATCATTTAATTATCCGACATTATCCGACGAACTTTGTGTTTCTTATCTCAAACACACATGTGTCACACTGAGAATGTTGCTCGTTTGCCTCGTCTCAAAGAGAATGATGCACGTTCAACTGGAACGAATTATTTTCTCGAGTTAAATCTTGTACGTTAAAAAAAAACCACAATCTCCATTCTCTTTTTCTGATGTAACACAATTGCCTCACATCTTACGCGTACGCAACATCCGTATCTCGTAAATTTTCTTTCACGCAAAAATAAACATTCCAAGTCATGAAAAGTAATCGTTATACAATCGCGTTGAAACCTTGAAATCCGATAGATAGATTTTATCGGCGAGAGAAATCGAATAAAAATTGCGCAAACTCGCATTATTACGTGTGCAAGAGATATTGTGTGTATTTTAACATCGCGAGTTTATTAGCCAAAAATTTAACAAGGTGCACACACAGTACCCTCGCGGTGGGACAAAGGGGGAAATTTGCGGCACCGGCTTCGGAAGGCCGCAGGCCCGGTGGTCCATGACCGGTCGACGCAGCCTCCTCCCGAGTTCCAGAGAGAATCGGAGTCAGTCAGTTGCCGACTCGCGTCCGCGGAGGTGGTGCGCGTTATCGCTCCTTCGGCTCCTTTCTCCGAGCAGAGTGTCGAGAGGGGTTTTCCGGCTTCTACGTCCCGGGGCTCATCCTCATCGGGCATGACGAACACCAGGAACACGTGGTTAGTCGACAGATTTCTTTTCGCCGTTTTTTGCCGTCTTTCTCGTCGCGTTCCCTCTCGTTCACTGTCTCCGTGATTTCCGATTGCGTTTCACGACCGCGTAACAAACGTATATCCGTTTCATTGTTAATATTTTTTTCTTTACATTAATCTTTTTCTCCCGTATTTTTTTTTTTTTTTTTTTTTTTTCTTAATTAGTCCGGTTTTATGAAGCGCAAGGATGTACTTTGTTAGAAAATCTTTCAAAGGGAGTTTTAATTAAAGACTCGGGCGGGTTTTTGCGCGCGGTTTGCTCGCTTTCTGTCACGCCGCTGGATTTCGTATATTGAGTGTACACTGTATAATTAGCAATTATATGGTTTATGTAAAATATGAGATTCGCGTGTATAAATGAAAAAGGTTTGTCGACGCGCTCTCTTCTGTCTTCTCTTCACTTCACAAGTTTCGTAAACTCGACGGATCGGCTTCGAAAAATCACGCGAAGAGATTCAATATTTGAGAAGTCATAATTGCCGTGTACTTGAGCAAATGAGCTGTCACAAAAATCTGTATGCAAAGAATCAGTTGACGATGTGACATTCCGATGTAATTTTTCACTATAAAAGATCGATATTTGAGATGCGAAAAAAGAATCGCAGAATAAATCGCGCATAATTTTTAAAATAAATGAATACTCTGATTATTTATTTTCAAATTACAAAATATGCTGCAATACGCCCACTATTCAATTTATACTACACTACCAAAATCCGGTACATGCGATAAATATGTCACGTTGTGCCGTGACTCCGATTCATATCTGTATGAAATAACGCCCACGCTTTTGTTAGGAACAGAAAAAAAATTTGGAACGCTCTTGTTCGTCGCTATTCACATCGTATCTCTTCTCTGTTCGGTTTATTGTAGTTATAGAATTTAATAACACCAGCTATTTTTTTTTCTATAATTAGAAGAAATCATTCATGCGTAATTACTCAATTTTTGTTTTACTGTGCAATATTCAATGTTTTACTTTGGCATAATTTATTACAGGTGATTGTTTTTTTAAATGCAATATCTATCATTACTTTTTCTTAAAAAATTTGACAAACAGTTTCATTATTTCAAGATGACACTTGTTGCAATAGAATTTACATGTCACGCATTCGTCAAAACGCGAATGTGAAAGTAATATTTCCTTTGTGAAATTGTATACCCTAGGTATGTGACTTTCATATCAAATACTTTTAGCGAGAAAGAAAGAGAGAAGGAATAAATTTGCACAAAAAATAAACTTGAAATATTATTATCAAATTGTCAAAACAAGTTAGAATTAACATAAGAATTTATATTATTCGGCATCCAACATCTAAAAATCTATCGTTCAGAAAGTATCAAATATAGCAATACGAAAAAAGTATGAAAAGCATATTGATGTGTCGATCATAACGTGTGATTTTAAAGTTCTGATAGTTTGCAGTGTTTGAACACTTCCATTCGCGTTTACGTTTGTGAAACGACCGATGAAATTTTCGTCAAAGTTCAAAAACTGCTTAGAGAGTTTTCTGGACGTTCAGCGCGAACAATCTAAAGAGAAAATAATTCTTATACTTGTGACGGAAAAATTTGAAATTAACATTTAACAATTGTAACGTAACTGTTTAGCAATTGTATACACTACTGTTTTGACAATTATTTTTGATGTTTTCTCGATGAATAATATTTATTATTACGTTATTTATTATTTTATGCGGGTTGAAAAATGCGTAAAATTACTTATTACCGCGGTACTTGATATTCAGGGAATCGCGAGATGTAACTTCAAGTGTTGTGGTAGAGCCGGACGGTAAAGTGGCCGGTAAGTGGACGGAAAGCGCCGGACTCCCGTCGTCGGAGTTATTTTGCGCAATGACTATTTTAATTAATTCTCCAAGAGAGTTTAAAGGAGAGTTTTGTATATTCTCGAGATACACAAGTGTGCATTCAGTGCAGACATATTCGGATTAAATATAAATTCGAAAATTTACAACAAGGTTTTGTAAATTACACTTCTCGTTACTTTTCACATATCTTGGCTTCTACTAGCCCATTTCTTGTCAGTTGAATATCTAAAGAGCCGTGGATATATTTGTTATTGCGGTTATCGAAAATAAAGTTTCGTTTTACGTTTCGATCGATTACAGATGTGAAAATTTTCAGAAAAAAAAGTTCTTACTCGCTTTTAACGGGACCGGCTATATACTCGCTTCTTCCGACACGCACTCATACCGTTTCAGAGACACGCTGAGAAACAGGAGACGGGTTGGTCAACATGTGTGCCTTCCGCGCGGCTGGGCTCGTTTGTCAAAGCAGTCCAGAGAGCCTCATATACTAGTTTATTCTTCAGTAGGCGAGAATTGCGCCGTTTTTAATGGCAATTTCATGTAATCGCACAGCGTTATTGCGCGAATGCAGCTATCATTAACCTTTCACTATTTTATGCGACGTCTGACAGGTGCCACATTTGTTCGGCGTGTACACGTTTTTCTTTTTCCTCCCCGCTTTCATTCCCACCGCACACAAGTGTAAACTCCGGATTTGCCTTGCATTTCTTACATTTATCATTTTAATCTACATCACGTAATTACATCGGATTGCGCACACGTGCGTCTTGTAAAACGTGTGTCTTGATTGGAAACGCTTTGGCAAGAAAAGATCTTTTTTGAGCGCAAACGAGAGAAACTACATTTGAAGAGTGGCAAACCTCGCAAGAAAATCCTTTGTTGAGAGAGAAACGCAATTCACATAGGTATATTATATTTTGCAACAATATCTCTGTGCTCTTAGAAGAATAACATTATTTGAATTTCTTGTTTTTTTACTCGCGCGCGCGCGCACACACATTTCGGTTATTAATAGACTAAATCGAAATAGACCAAAGTTGAAACAAAATCGATAAATTTTTTAATTAACAATTACAACGTTTTCAAAACCTAATCTCGCTGAGAGACCGTTTCGTTAGAGATGTACGTAGCATGGACATTGCGGACGCACCTGATTAAATTGCATGAATTGTTGCATATTCGCGCGAGTCACGAAAGTGTAATATCTTCGCCTTCGATTTACGGTTATAACAGTACTCCACCTGCGCTGCGGGTACATAAAGGGTTATTGTAGCGAAGCTTACAGGTACTATCCTGACCAACCGCTTGGCAGGACAATGGCTTATGCTAATTCCCCGCCGAGTCTATGTAGACGTCGTCCTTCCGCGAGTAGACACTGCATACGGAATAAACGCGCGTGTGTAAGCGCGTCGAAATTTAAAATTCAACCGTCGTCGTCACGCTTGCAAACGCGAGATTTAGCATTTTGCGCTTGCGAATTGTTTCACCCTCTGTAAAATCACAACTTGTCGTCGTCGTTGTCGTCGTCGACGACGACGAAAATACGTTGCACCAGTCTCTCGTTTGTTCTCGCGTCTCCTCTATTTATTTTACTCTCGCTTAATCGCATTACGTACATTTAACTCGTTTGTTTGTGCAACTTTAATTGATTCGTTCGGTCGAGGATTTTTCGCGTTTCTTTCTTTTGTACGCGCAAAATTTCTCGGATTTTTATCAGACATTAACGCCGCTGTATTGAATATTAAACCCCCGGGCTCGTGTCATATTTTAAGACGGAAGTGCATACCTTCACGAAGCATAGCTTTACGCGCTGACGCATCACAAAGGTTATCATTCGCGCGCGCGCGCGCGCGACTCGTGTACGAGGTAAACAACGTGTGGCACTGCCAACATTCTAATCTCTTTTGAGACCGAAACACGAGAAGCCTATTTGAAACAACGAGACGAAAGGCTCGCGCGAGCTCTCGTCGAATAAACAATTTCACGTCGGCCGAACAAATATTCTGTATTTCGACTCTCGATTACGTGCCGTACGTATTCGTTCGCGGAAATTCCCAACGCGAAAACCACTCTGTCAGGTTGCGCGGTTGTACCGGTGCAGACAATCCCGCATTTCGTGGCTTATTTTGGCTCTTCTCGGATGGAAGTGGGAGAAGAGGGAGCTGTTATTTCTGTTCCATAAGTTAATACTCCAGGGTTCTCTCGCGCGCAAGCCTTCTCGCTCACTGTGTTCCGCTGTTTCGTTCCGAAACACACTCGAAAGTATTACGGTTTTGTTTATTGTTGGACGTTTCCGTTTGTGCAAACGAGATTACCGTGGGGCTGCCACGAAAGTTACATCACTGTGTTACTCGCGCGCGCTTTCCTTCGGCGCTTCTCGTGATACGGGGAAGACGTATCGCGCGCGTCCTGGCGTTGATTAAATAGATACGAACTCGAGTCGTAACTCACTTTATTGACCAGAGAATGTAGGTCCGTGAACTGCATTCGATTCTCGCGCTCCGGAGGAGCAATTAATAAAATCGCTATTATGTAATTTGACATTGCGCTCGTGCGAGTGTTATTGTTCGGATAAATTGCCAATTGGTGAGACAGAGTAAAGAGAAACGAGCTAACGTTTGATTAAGAAATAATGAGGAAAACTGCGCGCTTTGCTATTTATTCGAAACGTCCGCCGAAAATATAATAACGCGGAATAAGACGCGGATTTTGAAATCGATAGCTGGTGCACGACTCTCGTGTGCCCGAACCCTTCTTCGTAGAATTGGGACCATATGTGCGGCTTTTCGTCAAAGAAGGATCAACCAGGAAGGAAGTTTAGCTCCGGCCTTTCCGGTTGATCCTTCGGTCCAAGGGTTAGGTTGATGAAAGGACCGCATTAAATGGCGAACATCTTGAAAGGGTCACATTGATGTTCGACGAGGTTTCCTCGTGATTTATCGAAAATGAAACCCGAAAAACCTTTGATATTTATTAATAACAATACGCGCGTTCTTTTTTTTTTTTTGTTAAATGCTGTTTTATCAAGCGTCGTCGTGTTAACGTGAAATATCCGCGTTTAAAATGTAAACAACAAGGCATGTTCTGCGGTGCATGAATGCGATCTTTTGTTATAGATAAAATCTTACGTCGGCACATGTAATGAAAAAACACGTACTCCGTGCGAAATGAAATAAATCTTGTCCTTCGCGTACATATTCATTTTTTATAAAAAAGAATGCGCTGCATTTTAACTTCACCGCTGTCTTTATACGGCGCGTTTGCTTTTCCGCGTGTTTCGAATATAGTGTGAGAAATGGGTTTTTATTAAAAATCGGTTTCCAATATAAAGATCGATTGTATTAAATTTCTATACACGCGACGGCTTTTTTTGCACACGTGGGAACAAGCGCGGCTTCACACACACGCATCTTCGCGATTCGCGTAATAAAATAAACTGTAATCTCACAAGATCCGAATAGCACAGAAGAGAGAATTTTTATTATTTATAAACTCATTCAACGAGATTTTTCCGCTCACCCCATTATTTAGAGCCAGAATGACGGACCGTGTATTTAACTCCGACCGACGTGAAACACATACCTACGCGCACACATTTTGGCGACGACAAATTATATTTCATTAAGCGTGCACGAATAGTTTAAATGAGAATGAAGAGACAGAATGAATAAAACTTGCGTCTATATGTACATATATGTATATACTAATAAGTAATAAATAAGTGCGAATAGATTGTAACGTCAAAAAAGTTTATGAGGACAAAAAGTTTTGTAAGCTGTCAGAAAAGTCTGGTTATTCATAAAGTAAAAACTACAGTACATGTGCTTATACTCTCTTTAATAAAATTATCACAAAAATCGATTGTTTCGTAGATGATACAACAATATATAAAATATATGAAAATCAAAAGATGATTTTAAAATCGATTTTTACGATAAAGCTTTCAACTTTCTTCTGAATTTTTGTGACATTTTTTCCCGGGTGTTTTTTCTATTTTTAATTATCTAAAAATACAAGAGGATTTGACGGTCCCATATACAACTTCCATATTTTATCGGTTGTTTACTATGCAATTTTTTTTCACGAAAGCAAACTGGCAAATTTGCCATTAATTACCGAGTATAAAGCGAAAATCGCTGGTAATGCGCCGATAAAGTTGCATCGGGATGAATCGAGGCTTTTTGGTTACTCAAATTTTAATATTTTGCAGGAATCGGCAATTAGAAACAAAAAAAAGATCGATATATCGAAATGCGATATATATCGAAATGCGATATATATATCGATATGCGATATTATGATGTTTGCATAGACAAATCTTATTCCTTCTCAAAACGCTACTTAGTATAGTAGTACTACGTACTATTGCAACAAAAATATTTTGTATCGACGCGATCTACGTTAAATTTTTAATATT
>QVOA01015458.1:0-10627 GCA_014825685.1 Pseudomyrmex cubaensis
ATAGAAAATAGGAACAGGATATGTTACCAGTGTATGTAGAAGGAATGAATAATACAGATTTAAGTTTAATTTTTAAGAGAGATTCTTTGCGCTATCAAATTCCCGTTTGACTTTTGCAGATATGTTACATGAAAGAATAATGAGGCTGATAGCAAAGGCTTACTCTTCGTTGGACTTGACAGCAATGGCAACGATGTGTGGACTGTCTTTGGAAGAGGCAAAACAGGCCGCGATTAATAGGGGTTGGAATGTCGACGGCACAATAGTGCAACCGCGCATAGAAAAAAGAAGCGACGAAGACGAAGAACAGTATCAGAATGAGATGAGCAAACTCTGTTTAACAGAGGAACAGCTGCAAAAACTCACACAATTTGTCTCTTTCCTCGAAAATTGAAAGAGTTTCATTTATTTACGGAACATGCGAAATAAGGTATTGCTGCAAAACCTCGTTGACGGACTTGAAGCTTCTCTCGCAATTTCTCTCGCCTCGTAATCCTATTATATAAAAGAGGAAGTGCGCGCCAAAGGTAGCATCATCGGTGTTCGTAAAATAAGCCCTCATAAGAGAGAGAGAGAGAGCGAGAGAAAGAAAGAGAGAGCGAGAGAGAGAACGAAAGAACGAGAGAGAACAAGCGAGCGAGAATGACAGAAAGCTACCCACGCAGTTTGTCCGTCCGATCGGAAGGATAATTCAATGAAGCTCTTTATAAGCGTGGAGTCAACAACTAAACTAATCGATAATCAGCTGTGCGTGCGAGAGGACAGACTGGCATTTGCAGTACAAGACCTGCAAGAGAAACAGTTCTCTCTTCTCCCCTCCTTATTCGCTTCTCGATGAGAATCCCCTGAAAATACACACTGCAACCGTTCGTGGCTCTGTAATTATCAAAGTGGATAGTCGCAGTAAGAATCGGGCAGATAGCCGTTAACGTTTTCACGACGACGACGTGCTTTTTCTAAACACGTGTGTGGCATAACGAACACTTTTACGCGTGATTCCTCGTGATATTTTTGAATTTACAAAAAAAAAAAAAAAACGAAGCAGCAAAATATTTCGCTGGCACTTAGTGATATTTGTTCGCTGGATTTTTATAAAGTGCATTATTAACAGCAAGTGAGTGTTTATATTTGATTTTTATGTTCATTAATTACTATTAAACATATATATACATATATATATATATATATATATATATATATATATAATGTGTGTATATTATATATATATAATATATATTCTCGCTCACAATATTTTCTTCATATTATTTAGTAAAAATACATTTTATATTTAAATTCTCAATCAATTTTGAAAAATTTTAAAACTAAAATCAACTTGACAATTTCCACTGTTTTGTCACAGAGGTTATAACATTAGTAATAAAAACCATAGAATTGCACTTAAATATTATATCAATTGTATACTTTATTGATATTATTATTGTATATATCATTTTTGTTAATCTCAACTAGTTTAATTGAAACTCCTCGCTATATTTCAAACTAAGTCAAGAGAAAAATCAGATTTAAAAAAAACTGCGATTGCATAATGCAATGCGTTTTTTACTGAAATATGCTTTGATCAATCATCAAAATTTATTTTTCACGTAATTTCTCAAAAAGCACAAATAAATTCAATTATTAGTAACATGCATTCGACGCAAAGATGAGCATCCTTGCGCATTTCGCGCGTGAAAGCCGAGTAGCTTGTCGAAAAATCGCGGGGATTCGCGGCGATCGAGTTGCGTCACGCAAATCGAATCCTCGCTCGGGAAAAATACGCAGGTGAAGTTACGCTCCGAAGCGGTGCGGCACGTGATTCTCTATGAAATCGATTCCGGGCCAGTCGGCATTGTTATGTGCCGCTGATCTCCCGCGCGCCAGCGCGCGGTGTTACGCAATCCCGCGGATATTCTCGAGGAGACCTGCAGCGGGCAGGTAGCTCGCAGTCTCCCCGGTATCGGCGGCTGTTGCTCTTTTTTCGGGCCCCGCCGCCACTCTAGAAAGTTGTTGCACCAGTATCGTTAGTACTACACGCGTGCGTACGATCGCATGTTCTCGCATGCATGTTTCACGCTAGTCGCTAATCCGCATCTCACCTGTATCTTGCTACAACGTGCTGAAAAGCTACATATATACATGTTGAATAAAGTTAAGACTCGCTTTTTATTTCTATATAACTTAAAGTTCCTAATACATAATAGCTATTAATACGACATTTTCTTGTGATCGGTTGAATCCGTTAGCATAGTAGCATATTTTATAAATATAGTAGAATATTTATATGTATGTTCAATTAATGTCAGTTTGATTTTCATGTTTTATTAATTGAAGAGGATGTAATTTGAAAAATAGCCAATGAGAGAAAGACTGAAGAACCAAAAGAAATTCGTACATATAGATTCCACATCCTTTACAACGCAAATTCTCACACCTCAACATGGAATAGCGTCTAGGAAACGTGAGAATCGCCACGAAGATCTGCCGCGTTCGTTTCTATTCGCGAACGATTGTTTCGATCTCCGCGGATCGCGCGCGCGCGGTACATTATTCGATCGCGGATATTTCGCGAGGAATATGCATGCTAACGAGAGAAGTCGAAACGCTCTCGTCGGCGTTCGTTGGGTCGCTTCTATTATGCGGAATAGAATGCATATCATGCTGTACCCTCCGGAGTCACGGAAGTAAAAGCCTTTGTTGTTTGTTTTTCTTTTTCCGGAAATAGAATGAAATGTGCTTTCTTTCATCTACGTGACTTTTTAAAACATTTGTACTTTTGCAATGTATTTAACAACATGAACAAGAGTATCAAAGTGAAACATTCTGTATAATTCATTCGATAATATTGGACGCGTATATCATCTTTTGATCCAAGGCTCTTTCTTTCGCGGCACGTGTTTCGCGGGAAGTCGTTAGAATGCGACTGGTTGATCAAATCATCCGAGCTAATTTTCGCGCGCTAATTCCGGCGTGTGGGAATGCTCGCAGAAAAGCGTCTACCTGTCGAACACGCGGAGAAGGAAGGCGTGTTCCCACGCGAGCGCGCCCGCACGTATGTACAAGCCTATCCTAGACCCGCCGTATCGAGAACGCGCGATCGCCGCAATAATCGGTATCGAAAAAAAGGCGTTCTAGCGACCAGCGGGGGGTTGCAAAGTGCGCGCGCGAGCGCGCAGGATGTGGCCCCAGACAAGGCCTGGCGATAACGGGGCCCGACCCCCGAGCTTGTTGTACGTACGCGCGCGCACTGTTTTCACGAGTCGCTCTTCGCTCGCGTGCGCACCTTCTCAACGCCGTTCGCTCAATAATGCAGATTCATCCGGCGAGATGATTGCATCGCGATATCGCACCGCCGGCCGCGATATTCTTTTTCGCCGATCCCGAGGCACGGAGTCGGACGGGGACGGAACGATCACGAACAACAAGCTTCGGAACGTAGCCTAGACGATGCCTCGTTCGCGCCTCGTTTGCGGGTTGTCGAACGTTTCGCGGCTCTATCGGTCTTCGTTAACCTTTCATCTGAGGTGAGACCTCGCTCACGAGGTCCTGGAGAATTTGTCTTTTCGCCACATCTGCTCGCGTAGATTGAGTTGCCATCCTCGATTTGATGAATTAACATAAGAGATGGATGGACTCTTAACATGGTGTTAAGCTCAGACCAGATTTATTTTTATCTGTAGATCCGGGAAATTTTTTTTAGGGTCACTTAAATAAATCTTATGTCAAAATAAGTAAAGATGCCCGAGTATAGGTCGGTAGGAACACAAGACGTAGACACAAATAAGATTGATGTAAGTAGATTGTTATTGAAACACGCACGTGTGTTAACGTAAAACATTAAGTATATGCAACATTACTATCTGCATTCGAAGTCGTTAGATTCGAAGACGTTAAAAAATAAATCCGCAAAATACGCTGGAAATAACATTAGAAACTAACGTGACTAGAATTCTTTTCTAAATTAAAAGAGATCGCGCACATTGCAGAAAGAGTTGTGCGAGAACTGTAATTACTTTGATATTTCGTGAAAGACGTATATGAAATTAACGTAATGTAGCTTTTACGCTGAATCCCTTCAATGCGAAGAATGAAATTGCAACCTCGCGCTAGTGATTTACGAGAATGTAATTTATTCGCCCTACGGCGATGTAATCGAAGTGACTATCAAGCAGCGAAAGAACACTGATCCGGAGTCTTCGCGATGAGACGCCGGGAATACAGACATTAGCGGATCTCCTTGCACATCCGTTCGATCGTTCATTATCGATAAACCAATTAATACTAACAATTGCATATTTCTCAATTGAAATATTTAAACATAACATTTTATTCGAAAGAAAAACATTAGAAGAATAACAAGAGATCGGAAAGAAATTTATATTTCAAAGTTTCAGTAAGGAAGAGTATATAGAAAGGAGATAAATTTAAGAATATGTAAAAGAAAAAAGAAAACCTAGTATAACACCCTTATTTGATGGATAATTCACCCTGAGAATAATAACGGTCTCTATTCCAAGACTTTCAGTAGAGGTTCTCTAGACCCCAACGATTATCTCGGTGTGGCGCGACGCGGAGTATTAGCGAAGACAAGCGAGCATCGGTTTGCAACATTAAACGAAGTGAAGGTGAGAGGCGAGAGGGAAGAGTCAGAGCCGGGTTACCGGTTACCTCAGCTGACCTCCCCTCGTAAGAGTACGCGCCGGTGACTCGCGTCTTCTTTCCCGAGCTCGCTCGCGCTCGCTTGCGGTGACCTTTGCGCGTCGCGGAAAACGCCGATGCTCTCTGCGCGAGCGAGCGAGCGAGCGAGCGGCACGAATCGAACGAACGCGCGCGACTAGTCGATTTCGTAAGTCGCTATCACGCGCGCACTGCGGCGGAAGAATCGTCGGAGTGAGACGTCGGGGACGAGGAGTGGATGATGATAATGACGAAGAAGAAGTATAGAAGGCCGGCGAAGAGCGATTCCCCTTCGCTGGCTTTCCTTCTCCTCACCTTCATTTTCTTCGACCCCCTGTGACCTCGTGTAGTCGCCCTGAAAAGAACTTGAGGGATGTTCCGCGGGTCAAATTTTCGATAATTAAAGGCGATGGTGTTTTGTCTGCGTTTGCCAGCGAGACGATGGTTCGTTTTACACGTGCGGAGAAAAGAGCGTCCAGGTTTCAGAGTGACCTTTTCTTCTTGGTACCACACTTCTGGATATTTTTATCGCGCAGGACGCTACTTGCACTTGCCTCTAAATGATCAATAAGAATCTGCGTCGTATTATCCGCGCGCGACGCGCGGATTTCTCATCTAATCGGAGAACGCGAGCGCGCTTCGGGGCGTCGCGACGCTACGCTGCGACGTCCAATCACAGCGTGCGCGTCGTGGGTTCGTGTTTCAGATTTCCAGCTTCGACGAAGATCGTGATGGCTAGAAACAACGAGAAACATCAGACGGGAGGGGATTATGCGTGCCATCTAATTTCAAGGATTTCCCTATTTATTTTTATTTACTTGTGCTCCGAGACTTTTAATAGAAAAAATAATCTTCTTGAAATGATATTAATTAGAAATTGAAAGCGTAAGCGATCAGACTATTTTATTTAGAAAAATCTCTCCGTGTTAGCGAAGAGATGGCAGAAGTACGTGCTCACGGTATGTACAACTTCTTTCTTTTCTCTTTGTCATCACGATTCAAAGCGGAACGAGCACGCTATGTTTTCTCGCGTTCAATTATCCGCCACAACCTCTTCGTTGCGCAATCAAGCAATACATCTGACAGGGAGTTTGCATTCTGACGATAATTCTGAGGATCCGTTTTCTTCGATCTACGACGTCATCTCTTCTCGTTACGTTGGTCCCCGGCTAATCGGTAAACCTTATGTTATCGAAATGGTTACCGAGCCAACAACAAGATGCGGTAAGTGTGTCGATATATTCGTTGATGACGCACGTCTTAAATAATGCACATCGCCGAAAAGAAATAATAATAGTGTTTAACGATCTATTTTCGTCATAAGGATGGTTGTGTGCTTTTTCAAATATTCTTTGATTAAGTTTCTTAGTCATTGATGTCATTATACTTAGTCATTATTTCCCAGAGACTATAGGATATTTTAAAATAATGTCAGTATATTATTTCTACGAAGTAATTTGTGTCATATGTTTCGCGCGAAATTAATTGCTCTAAATTATATATTATTCTTAATATATAATCGCAAAACTGTGTAACACACAAAATCAGAAAACAGTGTTTTTTTTTTTCAAAACCAGTACTGTCAAAAAGTTTTACATTGTTACTATCTGTAAATGTTATGTACGTTTATGTGTTTTTGTGTTCTATATATGTATATATGATACATATATTAAACATATTAACATATAAAATTTAACATATAGCAACCTACGCAATATAGATTCCCAAGTGTTTATAAGATCTATGAAAGCGTTTTTATTTGCGCCATTAAATTGCTTCAATAGGACGATCAAAGAAATTATGTAGGCCTAGTTTGAATATAAACAACAAAAGACTTTTTATCGAAAAAATATGTTTTTATTATCTATTAATTTTTCATTAATATATTGACATACATTACATCATCTGACTATACAAAAACCCCGTGCGGTTATGTTTACATTACACTAATGAAGAAGCTAGAAAACACGGAGCTGATTAAAGGTTAAATTGGTTCGTAGGCAAACGATAGGTAGATTGAAAAAAAATATATCTTATTCACAAATAAACAAGCGCGCGCGCTCGAAAAAATTATTATTAAAATATACACTGGGCTTCCGCAATTAAGTGTTACACAAATATATGTACAAGATGAAACTAAAGGTGTTACATTTAAATAACTGAAATGGATCAATAGATTGTAATGTTCTTATAGCCAATTTAATATCGGCTAAAAATACATTTTTACGCGAATTATATTTTGTTCTCCAGAAACACTTCTTCTGGAAAGAATTTTATAAACACTGAAAAAATGAAAGTGGCCAATAAGAACACCCCACACAGAACAAAAACTCCATTAGACATCTATTAGATATTGTATGGAGCCATTGACGTCTAATAGACGTTTAATGGAGGTTTTGTTCTGTTCGAACTGTTGTTGTGTGTAAAATGTTGTTCCAAATCACTTTATCCTACGTCTTGATCCTGTTCAGAATATAATCTTTAAAGCTGACTTTCAAAAGTTAAAAGTCGTCGACTTCCTTATTGCTCACAAATAAGATACGAACGCGGCGTCTTTCTGCTAGGATAATAAGAACTTTTCATCTTCACGATAATCGAAAGCGCGCGCGGGGGAGTTTCGAGCCCGAAACGAATCGATGATCCCCTCGTTGCTCGATCGCGCATACGTTCCGCGTGCACGGGATGCAATTGTGCAAAGGTAACGATCGGTTTTCTTTCCAGCGGTGGTATGCCGCGGAGAAGGCGCATTCTGAGCGCACCCACCGAAGTAACATCGACTCGCATCTGCCAGCTCGAACAGGGACAAAGACGCGATCTACAGGGTGTCTCGCCACTGTCGTGCTGGATATGCAATTTTAATTATAATTAAATAATTTGAAAAATAGCAGTTATATGTTCAAAGTGCATACAATTAGCAAAGAGTTCTAAGTCAAACTTATAACGTTAAGAATATAATACTACGATAAATAATCGATATTTTATTAAAAGATATACGATCAAAGAGACACCCCGTAAATCTACGAGAACACTATGTCGAACGAGATCCCCATTGCCGACGCAGGAGAGAGAACGAGGATGATCGTGATAAAGAAACAATCGAACTGCGTTCCGCCCACGGATCCGCCAACATTCAATTGTGTCTTCTCTCCTCCGATCTGTCAGTGTCTCCTCCATTCCCCTCATCTAATCGAACGACAAACCTTTCGTACCACTTCACCGTAACACCTGCGTAACACTCATCATCGGGAAGCAAATGAATCGATCTTGTTTGCAAAAAAATTTCTTTTAAGATTTAGTTAATATACTGATTTTTTTATATCATAAATTGGTGAACACAATTGTGAGATATTTTTTGTCGACTCAATTCCTGCAATATCCTATTATATGATCAGACGATATGTGATTCAATCCAAACTTCGAAATGTCTAATCATATATTGGAATAAAAATCAATTTTATACACAGACATTCTGTATATTTGCTCGTTTTAGCTTAATTAGTCCTTCATCTATTATTTCACGAGCAGTTTTTTTTAAATCTATCTTCATAAATTGCTTCTTTTATAAGAATATAAGTGTGTATAAAAGTCCGATTTTAATATTAAATATCTCATATGTGGTTTTTGTGGCGACAGAGACACATAATATAAAATTTTAAGTGCAAATACAAAAAATTAAATTATCAAATTTGACGCATTTTGTAGCATTAACTTCAGTAAATAAACTTCTTAACCACTCTCCGTGCTGAGAGAGGTACTTGCGAGCAAATATATACGCATTGCATATTGCATAACATGACGGCAGAAAATATCTCGCATTGTTGCAAAACCGGCACTGTGCTTCCGATCCTGAGAACGCGACGGCAAGAGATTCTCGACCCGCCCCGAAACTCAATGCGATATCGCTTTTCCCGCGCTCTTGATCCACGCTCGGCCTCGATAACCTCTTCGCGCGCGATAACAATGACGATCGATTATCGAGAGGCCACGGCTCGTTCAGTAGCGAAAACATCTTGACCCTTTGCGCGGATAAATCATTTTTTTTTTTTTTTTTCAGAAGGAGCATGATTTATATATATGTCAAAAGTAGATCGATTTTTCTTTAAAAAAAAGCTACTCAAATTTCTTGTCTTTTGATTTATGAGTTTGCTTTGAGAACTTACGCGCTTGAAGAGTCAGTCTATCTTTATTACTCATTAAAATGTAGAACAAAATTTGACTCACAAAGTGCGTGAGAATGTCCAAAGCGAACGCAACTTACGTCTTCTATAAATAGAGACATTTTTAAATCAGGCGTGCAAAGTCTAAAAAAAAAATAATTTGATTTAATTAACAATTTAGTTGCGTGTAACATAGAATATTTCACAAACTTGTATCGCGAAGAGTAGACTTTCTCTCGCGTGGCAACTACGTTCAATAATTTAATTACTTTGAAGTAACGCTTTCTGAAGATTAACGGTATAAATCCGATTAGATAGATCGGCAGTACGCAGGCTAGAATGCGGGAAGCTACCCTTTGATTTGGAAGCTAATTTGCTCATCGAGAGCGGGAACAAAGAAAGTTGTAAGCCGTTCGCTTAACAAGCGTATTATTTTCATCCTTAGAAAATTTTTCTATTTTATTTTTCTATTTTAAATAATTAAAAACATTAATTTAAATATACCTTGTGTGTCACCATGTAATATATCTGCCGTCGGCCGTCGGCACTGTCATATTCGACGCGCCACGAGACAGTCTTGCTTTAACGCTTCCGACGTCGAGGTTGTGTCGACGAAACTCATTATTGAAACTGCCACAGACGAATTATACAAGTGCAAAGAAGAGAGCGTGAATTCTCGAACAGTTTTACAGCACAACACTGTATTCACACAACAACGCATCGCGCGACTCCGACCTTCTTCCGACGAAAGGTCGAAAAAACAACGAGAATAATACGCCGAAAAATAACCACTAAAATCACTGAAATCACTTCTCCCGAGTTTCCCGGAAGCACGATAACTTGTTCTGTAACGCGTGCAGATCGATATTCGGATCAATAACGGCGGATTAAGTGATTAGACACATCGCGAACGCGTCGCGCGACTCAGACCTTCTTTCGACGGAAGGTCCAAGAAACAATGAGTATAATACGCCGAAAAATAACCACTGAAATCACTGAAATCAATTCTCTCGAGTTTCCCGAAGGCACGATAACTTGTTCTGTAATAGTGCAGATCAATATTCGGATCAATAACGGCGAACAGTAATTAAACACATCGCGAACGCGTGATGGCAACTGAAGCGTATGTCGCCCCCTTCAGTCGCCATCTTGCTCGTTCGCCCCAACGCGACTCGTTCGCGATGTGTTTAATCATTTGATCCGCCGTTATTGTTCCGAGTATCGATCTGCACGCGTTACAGAACAAGTTCTCGTACTTTCGAGAAACTCGGGAGAAGTGATTTCAGTGATTTTGGTGGTTATTTTTCGGTGTATTATTCTCTTGTGATTTTTCGACCTTCCGTCGGGAGAAGGTCGAAGTCACGTGACGTGTTCGCGATATTTAATCACTCAATCCGCCGTTATTGATCCGAATTTCGATCCGCACGCGTTATAGAACAAGTTATCGTGCTTTCGAGAAACTCGGGAGAAGTGATTTCAGTGATTTTGGCGGTTATTTTTCGGCGTATTATTCTCGTTGTTTCTTCGACCTTCCGTCGAAAGAAAGTCGGAGTCGTGCGATACGTTGTTGTGTGAATACAGTGTGGTGCTTCAAAAGTGTTCAAGAATTCACGCTCTCTTCTTTGTACTTGTGAAGTATTCGTCTGTGGCAGTTTCAATAATGAATTTTGTCGACAACCTCGATTTTGGAAGCGTCAAAGCGAAATTGTTTTACGGCGCATCGAATATGGTAGTGCCGACAGCCGACGGCAAATATGGTGATACACACGAGGTATGTAGAACGCAGATACAATTCT
>QVOA01015459.1:0-19755 GCA_014825685.1 Pseudomyrmex cubaensis
GGGGGGGGGGGGGGGGGGGGGCGGTGACGGAGAGAAAGAGGAAAAGAGGAGGAGGAGAGGAAGACAGGAGGCCCGATCGTTCAGAGGGCAAAAAGGAGCTTGGACGAACGCAGCGCTCGCTAACTTCTTCGCCTGACCAAAGGGAAACGACCGCAATATCTTAGGGTCGTAAGTACACACGGACTCCAACGGCGAAGACCGACTAGGCTCTCATAAATCTACGGAGTCGCGCCCCTCCGCGATTTCCCTTTCTTTTCGGTTTTTTTTTCTCCGTTTTTTTTTTTTTTTGTTTTTTTGTTCTTGTTCAACCGCGTTTCACTTCTTTTCGCGTTGCAAAACGTTCTAAATATTGTTTTCCTTGAAGGTATCCCTTGAAGAAATGTATAATGCGATATTACTTGCGATCGTGTTTATACGTAATTAAAAGTCGTACAATAGTGTCGATCGACACGCCGCGTAAGTTTGAGATGAAGTTTGCGGCGACGTATCCCCGAGTAAATCTATTAAGAAGTTCAGATACACGCGACGCCTCGTTCCCGGTCGGGATTGAAATTGCGCCAGTCTGTGAATCGTGGCAATGGTAAAGGTAATGTTTGAAAGATAGTACGTACACATAATCCGAATACAACCGTGAATACGTCAGCGGTATCCTTATTAAGTGGCATTGAATTACGAGACGATCAATGCGGGGTGTATTTCATTGTAGAGAAATCGTTTCGTTGTAGAAAAAAATCGAATGTCTTTTTACTTTCGGAAACTTGTTTGCGACTTCTTTAAACGTCGTTTCTTCGTGACTTTTGCTTGTTTCGAGCTTCAACCGCACGGAAAGACGTTAATAATAGCCGAGGTGTGCCGTGTGATGTCGCGTGAAATTTCGTTTCCGATCTTACACAAAATAAATAAATAACCGCGAAGTCGGATCTGTCGCGCGCGATAGCAAACCAAAAAAAAAAAAAAAAAAAAGCAAAATGCACCGTGTCTCGGGGTTTCGAACGCTGTCTAATCTAATTTAGCCAGGCAATGCAATGGGATTCGCGCGCGAAATACAAGCGATTCAATATAAAAGCCACGCGAGGCAAACAAGATTCCGCGCAGGAACACGACTTGATCAGCCAATCCTCCGAGCCAATATTCGTGTTGCAACCCCTATTCGTGTCCGGTGAGATTTGTTCAATCATGGAATGCGACATTGACGCTAACGTATAAATGTGTCGCGCGTTTTGCTCTCGTACACCTATAATATTACATTCTATAATCTCGCGAGTTTCCTCACTTTCCCGATTCTCAATTTTCCAACGCTGTTCTGCTTTTTGGTACTGATTACGGCACTTTGCGCCGAAAACAAATACACACGGATTAAACTGCATTTAGCACACACACAAATTGTGTCGAGTTTAATCTTAGACATAAGTGCGGTCATATTACCAAATTCGGGCGAGCGCATGTTACGTTGCACTCGACAACTCCATTACCTATTTACCTACAGGTGCGCGAAGAGCAACGGTACGGGCACGTGGATCGATAATCCGACCAGGAGTCTTCATCCTTTTTTTTTTTTTTTGCATAATTCTCGCCGGGAATAGTTCCACCAAGAAGTCAACTTTGCATCGGTAATTGCATCTTTTTTTTTTTTTTTTTAAAGAAAATTGTGTTACGCGTCGTGTCGCGATATGTGTGTATAGGTGCGCGAAGTAGATATTTCTGGATTGTGATTGATGGCTCTCGCACACGATAGCTTTTTTGTTCGCAGATCGCGCGATGATAGCATTTTCAATGTATTTGACGCAGAATGCCGGAGTTAACTACTAATCGCATTAAATTCTGCGACCATGTCACACTGTGTGTGCGAAAAGTGATATATACATATATATATATACATACATATGTATATATAAAATATAGTATATACAAAAGCGGTAACTGTCGAAAGCAGCGCGATGGAATTACTTAGCTTTCAATGTATTTTTAGAATGCGTTTTGTATATATAACGCCGCGACATTTTATTTCGTCGCGCGTATAAAAAAATATTATTCTAATGCGTAATTTCACACACACACACACACAGAAATTATTTTTGCAAGACTAAAATTTTAAAAAGCGTTCCATCATCACTTTTGCATACGAATGTAGAAATTTCGAGAGAAAGTAGGAGGGGGAGAATAAATATAAATAAATATTATATTTGGCGTGTATGATGCATGATGCTAGAGCACAGCGAGGAGCTCGTTAATCTTCACTAAATGCGTCCCTCTAATGACGGGAATCCCTCTGTTATCTCGTTGGCCTCCCCATGAGCGCACTCAGTCTCAAATTAACCATAATGAAATAACGATCTCACGTTCCCGCGCGACGTCAAGAGGATCCTGACAAAACGGTCTCGGCGCCCTGTTATCTTAGACGGTGGAAACGGCGCGCCGAGATTTCGCGCGCGCCATTACGGGAAAGAAGTGTGAACGGCGCAGGTTATATTTCGAGGATTTACTCTTTAATGGTCATTATACCTATGCGACCGTTTTATTACTACACACAACGAGTAATAACAATAATAACCGTGTGTGCGCGCCACACACAACGCTCGTAAGTTACATAATTGTGGGCGACGAGAGCGCGCGGTGCCATTTCGCCGCGGCATTTCGCATAGTGCACTTTGATGTCTCATTCCGGAGGCGCGTCGTACAACTCGTAAGAGAATATATATCGCCAAGTTCGACAGTTGCGTAAATCGTGCTTAGCGAGTTGTAAATTCATCTCGACGATGTCATATACGCGCGCGCGCGCGCGCGCGAGAGTAACGTCCCGAATTGCCGATCGACTATATACGGGGGCGAAAGTACTCGGGGAGTAATCGAGATACGGAAGAGCATCTCCTATCGCTCGCCATGTATTACAAAGACTGATGCGCGCGAGGTGCTGCTGCCGCCGGGAGCAGAAAAGCGTCGGGAGCGCGCGTTGCCGTGCGCGCATCCTACCTGCATAACCACGGCATCCGGAGAACGGCTGCACATAAATTTTGCGCTAGCCCTGGGCACCGTTGAATCCTCCGTAAACTCAGATTTACTACCGAAATCTGGTTGAAGTCTAACGTGTGTGTATATATCCCGCTTGTGTATAGCGCGCGAGTCAAGCTCGCGCGCGCTCTCGATAAACACGCGAAGCGTGCGCGTGTCGGTATGACTTACGATTAGCGGAAGCTTTGAGTTTTTCAGTTAAACGCCCCGCGGACGATGACGACGACGACGACGGAGTCGTTTAGTTATATTCGTGTGCCGCGCATCTCTTGCATATATATTCATTACGCGGATGTACCGCGGGGTCGTGAATTCAACGGCGAAGTCTTAATTTTTAAGTCCGCTTTATCTTCCGCGTTTAGCGCGGCGAAGTAAGGAAATTTGTTCTTCTGCGACCATTTAACGACTCATTTATCTTTCAGCTATATCCCCGCGTACAACACGAACGTACATTTTAATAAAGACACATCCCTCTCTCTCTCTCTTACTTTCTTTTTAAACTTTTATCATTTAACGTAGAACGCACTTTTATTTTTCAAGAGAGATAGAGTTAATTTTGAGTAAAACTTGAGAAAATCTTTTTCCACCGAAAGTTTTTTTTTTCGCGACGCGCGCGAATAATTTCACGGCGAACTACGCGGACAATGATAAATATAGGGCACTTTAGTAATTGGCTGGCGCACGTGCTATGGAGAATTAATCAGGTCGAAGGGCATTCAATAGTTAGTCGAGTTCGTGTCTTTGATCGTTCAGCAATGCCGGACAGGACTTGTTCCGCCATTTACTTTCATCGAGTAGCTGTAAACTCATGATTGCGCTCTCCTTGACACGACCCCGATTGATTTAAACTTTAGTTACTGCGGCGCTTAGAAACGTGCCTACGTCGCTATTATGTACACACGTGCAGTTGTAACATATATACCGCGTGTATATGGTCGTCGATGTGTACACACACAGAGCTTTGTTGACGTATGTATGTAACATATGGAATCAATTGTAGTGACTATCTATAAAAAATTAACCAGAACGCGAACCGAAAAAAAAAATAAGAAAAACATCACGGCGTCTCGTGAAACTTCAGAAGATGCCGAGAGTTGTTGCGACCCCGGTGCAAAATCGATATGTTCAAAATTGAATAAGATGTACAATTTGCATCCCGTTGAAATCCTTGAAACTTTTCAATAGTAACTAAAGAGTTTCAGGAGCACTAGTTTAGTTCGCTCAAGTATTTTCAGATAACAATGGAGATATTTCCAGATAAATGATAATTAGAAAGTGCTCGAGACACGCTTTTGAAATTACTTTGCGCGCGAACATCGTCGCCATTGCATGTACGTCATTTTAATATTCATTATATATACGGAATAACATTTTCGCATCGATCCGCGCGGAGTGCAGGAAATTCGAGGCGACCCGAAGCGATTGCGCGCTTACATCAGGTCGGTCGAGCAATTATTCTCCTCTCCGCGTACAATCGCCATTTATGACGGGGCGGTAATTCTTTTTTCGGGGGCTCGTGGAATCGCGCACAACGGACCCGTCACAACGCTCGGCTTGCAATTTTGTTTTTTTTTTCTTTTTTTTTTTTAGTCGGAATCCAATGCCACGCTCGAGTGCATCGCGAAAGCTCTCGCTGCTGCGAGTCGCGCGGTATATGTACACGCGCCGCGGCAGTTACGATTTCTCCGTGCGGCATAATTCGCGAGTACGTATTTGCTCTGAATATCAGAGCGTGATTTAATGTACAATCACGGCGCGCGCGCGCGCGGGCACCATGTTAATGGTTATTTAATTGCGTGAGCGGGCACCGCGATATAGGATTACAATCGTTTGTATGCAGAATACAATCACCCGGCTACAATAATCATCTATTGACATCTTGCGCGCGCCGATTACACGATCCTTTATGCGACTCCCTCTCCGCCGATCGTCGCCCCCGTCCGTTTGTGACAAACCCCCGGACTTACGAAAGGATGCCGCGTCCAACGGAGCCGAGCGATCGTCTTTCCGATAGCAGAGGACGACTTCCACGAGAGATCACGTATACCAGGAGAGGAAACTTGGCGACTCCCGGTGCGGGAGATCAGTTGTGAAAGAGGACGTCGGTACGATCGGCGACGGACGATCTAGGCGGAGAATCGTGTCGGAAAAGGGGACGCGCATTCGTGAGAGGACAAGGAAGAGGAGGAGGAGGAGAACGAGAAAAGCATTCGGGATTTAAAAGAACTCTCGGCACCCGGTAACTCCTTTGTCGGACGCGATGCGAAAAGAATGACCGGGCCGAGGAGGAGAGAGAGAGCCGATTCTTCCCCTAAACCCCTGCGAAGACGGCCGGTGGGCTGAGAGGTGAGAGAGGAAACGCAAGTGCGGGACGCGGGCTCTCGAAGCGGTTCGGTTTGCTTCGGGGGCACGACACCAAAGCCACCTGCTCCCGGAGTTTCCAACTATCCGTTAAAGTCCGGCCGTCCGGGGTCAGGAAACCACCAGCCAATTTCTTTGAGTGCCCGGAGAACCCCGGGTAGTCATCGTCCCCGATGTCCATTGTGCTTCTATTGTGATCGGATATCAGCGTTATTTTTACCTGAATTGCAGAACATTTCCGATGTCTACTTCTCCTACCGGACATTCGGGCTACGCTCGCATCGCTAAGCTCTGAAAACGTTGTATCAATATATAAGTAAGACCGCAATTCGGACAATCGAGACATCAGCCTCGAGACTTGATATATTCGGGATTCGGTCTCACGTAAAATCTATATACAAACAGTGCAAACATTATTTATTTATATTATGTATGTATTTATCGGTTCCCTATAATTATTAAAATATTGGTTGGTGATTTTAACAAGCAAATATATACAATTTAATATTACACAAAATAACGTGTGTATATGAAACAAACTAGCAGAGGTAGTACTTTGATATGCGGCACAATCAATATTTTTAATTATTATTTATTAATTATTGAGGTTGGAAAAAACATACACATTTGCACACATGACATTAATGAAAGAAAAACTGAAAAATATACGGAAAACAGAGAGCACGTTATTGTGGGAAGAAGTAATATAGATGTCTCGAGTTTCTGCGGTATTGTCACAGTATATCCAGCTTTAAATTGCTTTTAAGCAAGTTAAAAGGAGCGAATTTAAGTTATGAAATTCGCAGCGTTGTTATTTTATGCGATTCGTATACGCGGCGGAAAGAGACGCTTTTAAGATCCTCGGGAGTACCATTAGAAATTACGTCACTCTCTTCAGAAATGACGTAAGGTTCTTGAGAGAGTATTGTTCGCGTTCTTCATTATTTTTAGCAAGAATGCTGCATGCTTTATGCTGTTATTTATTTTAAATGTACTCGCCTATGTAAGAAACTTCCGCGGAAACTCGTGACAGAACGTCGCTTATGCAGACAAAACTTAATGCCGGTAAATAATTTTTGTCAAATGCGATTTTCTCGGATGATTCTCTTCCTTCGAACGTGAGATACGTGTGTTATCTATATTATGTCTGAATGAAATTCAGATCACTCGTACATCGAATTGAAACTATGAAACATTTGCGAACGAGATTACGACAATACAGGCTACATCTAACTAGCGAGACGGTACAAGTTGCAGAGATGCACAAAAGACAAGAGGAAGACGTGCGCCAAATTGGCTCAGGTAGAAAGTTTAAGAAGCACAAGAAAATTTTCTAAAGCGCTAAGAAGCTTGAGTGGTAATGGGTAGGAGGATGGGTAAAGGCCCGAGGAGATGAGTCGAGAAACCCGAGATGAGAGACACAACTTAAGTTAGACGTGGAAACAGAGAACACTGTTATAAATATTATTCGTGGAATTTCGGCAATGCGAACGAGACGCGGAAAGGTTGGGATAGATGAGAAAAAAGTTAAACGATATTTCCAAACTTGAATGAAAAAAAAAGTGCACAGTGCTGATTTTTGCGACACAGTGACATTTTGCACTAAGTGCTACATTTATATTTCCTTTGAAAACCTACGTGCTGTGTCACACACATTGAGAAATTTCACATAAATTGTGTGAGAATTTTTACATAAATTTAAAGAAATTAAATTTTAAAATATTCAGATAGAATTCCCCGTACTCGCAGTCGTGTTCAAGCGATAATAAAGCGGAATGTATAACGTAAGGGTTGCAAAATATTCTACTGTGTGTAAAGGTTTTTATTTAAGTTATTTATTCATAATATGCATAAGTGTAAGTACTTTCTTATAAAGAAATCATTAAACCGGCGATTAGCTCGTAATGGCCGGCGTTCGTATCTCGCATAATATTTTCCTCTCGCGTCAGTAACCGCAAAAAAATATAGAGAAAATTTACCTCTCCACATTCATCATTTTTCTTTCATTCTCTCGGCCCTCCCATTCTTCAATCTTGCTTCTCTCACTTCTCTTTCTCTCTTTTCCTTTTTTTTTCTATCGCTCATTCCCACCACATCGTCTTACTACGCCAACCACTTCGATGTCCTTTACTCACTTTACCTCCTTCTCAATCTCATTATGACCCTTCCTTAATTATTTCTTTTTCTTGAACGCTATTAGCAACTTTCCGCTTGACTTGGTTGTGTCGCGCGCGGCTCAAACTTTCATTTATTCTACCTTTAATCCTCCGCCCTGCAATAATTTAGCCACGGTTGCTAGTGTATCGATTGTGTACCGTCCATTTAATCCGCGGGTAATTTTCACTCCCAAAAGATTTCAGATAATTAAAGATTTAACATTAAAAGAAGGAGCGGGTTCTGCGGGATGATTGATTTTCCTTTTCTCTCTCTCGTTCCGGTTCTCGGTGAATTACGGCGCAAGCCACGCTGTTACAAATAGGTTTCTTTCACAAAAAAATATTCCTCCCCTTGGAAATTAAACTGCTTGCATTTCATCATAGAGAAAACTCGGTCAGGTTCTAATTAACATGACGTTTTTGTACACTTTATTTAAAACATCGTATTCTCGTTTAATCATTTCTCCGCTCTCAAATAATACACAGTCGCTGCGCGCCGTATTTTTCTATGCTCCCTCTAATGTTATTAACTTCTGATTTATATTGCTCAATTTTCCAAACATAAGAATGGTTAAAAAAAATTATAGAAAGATAACTTAGTTATTTAAATCTTTATTATTCGCTGTTCTAGAAGCATAATAAAAGTGATATCTATTCTCATTGTTTATTTGCGACGAGAATAACAATTTTAAATCTCTCTCTCTCTCTCTCTCTCTTTCTCTTTCTCTCTCTCTCTTTCTCTCTCTCTCTCTCCTCTCTCTCTAATTATATTGTTCCGTACTTATTATGTATTTATATATTGAATATTTACGCGCTTTTATAAGAGGAATAAACAATAAAAAGAGAGAAAGAGAAAAAAAGCTACTAGCACAAATTGAAGTTTATTTTTATAAGTAACAATTTTCTGTATTACTTGCTACCAATCGAATTGAAACTAAAAACAAAAGAAAAAACAAGAAAGTAATATCCGTTGGTAAGGGTAGTTCAATGCGAATTACCAATCGATCTATGCCGGTGAGGTCCCATGGGCACGGATAGTTTCGGGAGTAGGAAGTGCGCTCTTTCTTCCTTTTTCTTCGTGAGACGGGCGGTGGGTAGCATTAGCGTTAAGAGCAATAGAACAACGTGGCTACAGAGCGTGGCTTAAGGCGAGTCACCCCATACCACCTTCTGCCAACGGCGCTAGCAACGGTAGAAGCGACAAAAGCGGAGAGGGTTGATTAATGGAAGGAGTAAAGTCGTCACCGAACAACCCTGGCAGGCAGGCGATCCTTCTCTCCCACTCTCCCTCCTTACTCCATTCCATCCCTCTTCCGCTCACCTTTCGTCCCCTGCTCCTTTACCTTTCCGTCGCTCCCATTGTTTCTCTTCTTTCTCCGTCTGTATCTCTCCCGACGGTCTTCTTCCCCGCGCGTCGTTCCCGCGCCGATCAACGTAGAATCACAGCGGTCTGACTTTTATTGTCAGCGATAATCTTCCGGCAGAAAAAGCGAGCGGCACCCTACGTGGAATACGCCAACTCCCACGTAGTTTTTGGGTGGGATAGAATCGAGGAGACGGTCACCCTCCGACGATGGTAAAAGCTCCCTCGTGTCGAGAAGAGAGAAAGAATCGGCGCGAACCAACGACACCGCGTAAAAGTTTGTTCCTTATCTGGGATGAGGTTATCGGGAGTGGTAGGTAGAAAGAGGAAGAACGGGGAGAAAGCGGGGTGAAGAGACGAAGGGTTGGGTCTTGTTCCCGGCGTCCTCCTTCCGAGTCGAACTTGCGGGAGAACCTCCAGGTACCGATCGAACACGTAAGCGCCGTTCTTCTCGTACACTTGGAATTCTCCGGCGGTACATACGGCGGATTTTCGGAAAAAGTTTCCGATGCGATTTCGACGGCACTTCGTTTCACTTTTCGCCGGCAGCAATGACGAGTATAGGTGGCGAGACCAACACGGGGAGAGAGTCTATTGCGTGACCTACCGACGACGACGGGTATGCCGGAGGTCGTCGTCATCGCATACAAACACACACACACACACACGCGTAAAGACGCTACACGTCCACCGTTACAAGCATCGTCGGCCATCTCGTAGAAACCGACGAGCGCGGCCCAATCAATTCAACGTCAAACTTAGCGCGCCCCCGCAGGAAACTGTTCGGAGTGCGCGCGTCCCACCTCCGGCGAGTCACGCCATGACACGCCGATTTCCCGCTAAATTTATTTTCAATGCCCGATCGGATAAGCACGAACGTTTTCTGCGAGGGTATCGAGCGTAAACAGCCGAGAGGAAATAAAGGAAATAATACACCGGAGAGAGTCCATCCGGTTCGAAATGTTTATTCGATGATATCGCGAAAAAATTTCGTTAAATTTCCCATCCACGTTGGACTCTTGGTATTTTTCTCAAAAGTAAACGTGCGATAACAATTTGACTTTGCAATCGTTAACAAGTTAATTAACAAAAGGAAAATATTTTTGCGAAAAATATTTTTGCATCTACATTTCTCGACATAGTTTTTACACCGGATATGTTCAACTCTTTTCCTCTGTGATTTATTTATTTTTTTCTTTTTGTCCTCCCTATCCGCGCAATTGTGTAACGATACTTCATTGACGAGAGCTCCTTCGAAAGAGTCATCTCATTAATTCAGCACGTACTTATGCCCGAGGAAGAGTGGAAACGCTGAAAACGAATGAGAGAAACGGCAATGGGAGGGGCAGGAGGGTCGGAAGTGAACGGGAGTAAGTAATCGAGTGGCTCTCTATGCTTTTAATGAGATTCTCGATGACACGAAGACAACTACGTCGACGACCTCCCCGACGACTTCGACGACATCGGCGTCTGCGACGATAGCCGCCGTCGCCGCCGCCGTTGGAAACAGCTCGCTTTGACTTAAAAGTGCGACCGGGCATCGAACGGAAAAACCCCCGGGATAATACTTTCGCAGAAGTTCCCGCACTTCCTCCCGTTCGCCTCGCCGGCTACGAGGTCTCGACGACCCCCGGCTCTACGATTTTTCCGTCCGGTCATGAATAGCAACGAGTGGAAAAACAGGAAAGTTCCGGCCGCGGCGACCAAGTTTCTCACCCAAGTTTTCTTCTCAGCGGCAGTTGAAACTGCTTCCACGTACTGACTAGCGTTCTGCGACCTGGCGAAAACGCATCGGTAAGAACCAACGTTTCATAATTAGTCGCATCATTAATGAAAAAGTATCGGTAAACATTTGCGGCTAAGAAAAAAACAAGAAATTGATTCCTGGCAAATATCTGATTACAAGTTAATAAGTGATGACCTCGTTTTGATGCCAAATATGTTCCTCGTAATTGGCATTCTGGCGAAGTCATATTATTTATTACGCTGATACAGATTACTTTTCAGCAGAAAGTTATATCTGTACAATTTATTCTTATTTTGACATTTGAAATTTTTGCTTTTATATTTAGAAAAACGTTTTTTATATTTAGAAATTTTTGTGTCACCTGCAAAATGGAATATTATTGTAAATTCTAGTAATTGTAAATTCTTTCAGAATCCAGACACTGTTTAGACTGTTATTATTTCGCAGAAGAGATTTTTTTTTTAATTAACTTTGCGAAAAATATCTTGTGCGTTTTTTCTTTTCTGTGCGCTCAGCTCTTTTTTACCTGCAAAATACAGTCTAGCGCTAATATACAGCGCGCTACTTTAGTAAGATAGTTGCGGCATCACAACAAAGGATTTCGGTCTGCAGCAGCATGGCATCCAAATTATCATCGCGACTGGGAAAGCTCGTTATAGAACTGGGGCAATTGTCGGTCTGTCAGAATCTATGTACCTAGTGAAGTTTTAGTAAAGTGCCTCGCGTAAAGTTTACTGCCATTTTAGTGTTGATGCATGAATTTCTCTTTCTCTCCTACATGAAAATCAACATCGTGAATTTATGAGCCTACAAGCGCTACTGTCACAAGTTTCGTCGAATAAGTGCCACTTTTAATTATCTATTTTTTTTTTTTTTTTTTTTTTTTTTTTTCGGTTATCCGGTATGTAACCCAGTTTCGGCGCGCAGCGATTGTACATGGTCTCCTGGTTTTCATACATATGTACATATGGGGGGAGAAATTGTTTTGTAGCACAGAAGTTCGCTAATTAGCTCTGAAGATAGAAGGTAATTATTACCGTCGAAAAAGAGAGTAAGAGAGAGAAAAAGAGAGAAATGTCAAAGAGCGAAGCGGATCGAAACGACGCAATGTTATTTGACACATTTGCGGATATCGTTCCGCGTATTACAATCTCTCTGGGGGCGAGAGAGAAAGAGATTTTTGTCCGCTCGGTATTTCCACGCGCGCGGCAAATAATCGGTTTCGTCGTGTCGTCGTGTATAATCGACGAGAGACGCGAAACGTTTTTATCGCCCGGTTTATCCCACAATACGACGAATAATCGCTTCCATCGTGTCCGCCGTTTAAAAACACGACGTGGGCGCGCGCGCGCGCGCATATAGCCGGGGTCGCTCGGTTTTGTTGTGGTAAACTCGGTCGACGCTTTTGGCGTCGGGTGTACGACAAAACTGCCCCCGTCGCGACAGGTACGAGCCCGCCCTTGTCGCCCGGTGGCGTATACGGGCGGAGAGGTTGACTTTTTAAAACGCCGCGCGCGGAGGAAATTCCCTGCAGTTTAAATAGCTGCCGGCTACCATGCGAAACCGCCGCACTACGACCATCATCCGGACCTGAACACACGCAAGAGGGGGAGGGGAGGAAAGAGAGAAAGCAAACGGGCGGCACGCGGGTGGACGCGCTCGTTCGATTCGGATTCAGCGATTTAAATCAAGTTGATTTAAGCTTTCCCCTCTTCGATCGGCCGGGAATCCGCTTGACCGTGTCCCCACTTTTGCGTGCGTCGTTCGTGTGTTCGTTCTCCTCTTTCTCTCGCTTTTTTCCCGTTCTTTTCTACATCTAATTCTATCTCTCGGCCCTTCCATCTTCTTTCTTCCTTTCGTTGAACGCCGAGCGCGCGACGGGACGCTCTTCGCGCGTCCGTTTCCCTTTTTTCGGAGTTGTCGTTTCCATTTGTACCAGACTTGCGGAGCACGAGCTGTGGAGAGAGAGAGAGAGAGAGGGGAGAAAGAGAACGAGCGCATGACCCGATTCAGCGCGATCGACATCGAAAACGTGCGCGACGAAATCGATCTACGAAATGCAGTTACCGTGACCAGGTCGCGCATTGTAGAGCCGGCGAAGCGGAGGTGGGACTGGGTGGGAGGCTGATTTCACCTCGGCCTGTATTCTCGCTCTGAACGAGCCACACGGGGAGATCGATCTACTCTGATTTGCTGACCGTTCGTTTCTTTAAATTTGGACGCGACAAGCCATGCAGATTTCTGTTTGCGTGCCTCGCATTTGTAAAGCTTGTTTGTGTTCCAGCACGAACGAATTTACATGGGTTTTGTGAGAGAAATTGTAGCGAACCGCGCTTATCAAACTCCTCAAATAATTGTTCTTTTTTTTCCCCAAAAAAAATTGTTCTTTCTTTTCTCCCTCCCTACGCTGTTATTTCAGTGTTTTGTTTTTTTGTAAATAATAGATCTCGATCAAAAACAGCGTGATTTTTAACTCGATTGAGCGTTGGAACGACGTCATAGACCGCATTCGTCATGCCCGCCTACTACTTGCCGCGTCCATGTTGCGGAGATTACCGACGACCATTATTCACGTCGGCCAGCGGAAAGCTCGTCATTTGATTGGTGTCAATTCCCGGGAATATGTCGGGAGAGTATCGATGCGCGATTTCAGTATTACAGTGTCGATTCCCCGCGTTCGAGAATACGCCTAATTTCGAACACTGCAGGCGCCGTCGGTACGTCCCGCAACCCGGGGGGTATTGCGTGCCGACTAATTGATGCCGGTTTATTAGCTGCCTCTTTCGGCCGCGGAGGCGTGAACCGCCGGAGTATTATTCGACGTCCTGCCTGCGTTCGCGCGGAGCAGACCGATGAATAATTAATTCGAAATTGCATTGCGCGCGCGAGGGAACGAGAATTCGTGTGTGTGCATCGCGCGGAAAGGCCGACGAGGCGGGTTTGAGTCTCGCACGGACACCGCGAGGGGATTGGAAGCTCGCGGGCACGAGCGGGGCGCCGCACACTGCGGTCGTACCGTTTCCGGACCTGACGTGCGGTATTGTTCCGCGAACAGTTTTAAGGTCGTGCGCGCTCTTCCCTGTCTTCCTTTCCTTCGCTCGCCGCCCCAACCCTCTTTCAGCTTCCCTAACCCCCTGACGCTCCTTTGACTGATGCATTTCGCCCTCGCCGAGCCCTCGACCCCATTTGTATGCACCACGCACGTAAGTCAGGTACAAAGTTAAATTGCCGCTACATTGTGCCTCAAGACGTTAGGCCAGGTGATACCAACAAGTCGCCGCGAAAGTCTCGCCCGTCGCAGCCGGCGCACGTTCGCCGCGAGGTTAAGCAGCCTCGAATCGGCGCGTGTTCCTCCCCATCTTCTTCCTTCTCTCTTTATCCTTCATGCACTTTATCCATGCCATCTGTCAGACTTTTCCGCAGTTCGGATTCGTGTCCGGGATAAAAGACGTTTCTTTGACCGTATATGTCGCGTAATTTTTTTCTGCGTACAGATTTTCAATAAAAATGTCTTGCATTAAAAGATATAGTAGCTTTGTAAAGCGCAACCAAGACATCATCAGTTAAATATATTAGCAAGAGAAGTTTTTCGAGTTTTTAAATGCAATTAGTGCAGTTGTAATCGTTACAGTACACTAATCCAATCGTAAATGAAATTATCTGTTCTAGTAACATCGCGCAATTAAGTCAATGCAACGAAGTATTTCGTACACTGGACGCTCCGTTACTTCATTTTATTTGTGCATATGTAAAATATTATTTATTAATCTGTCCCTTCTATAAATTATGAGCGTGATATGATTAAAAGTGATTAAAATTTATTGAACAAACATTATTAATGGGATTTATATTGACAGTACTTTTGATGTCAATTGTATTCAACAAGATTTTTTTAGCTGCAGTTATTTCCATGAATTATGAAGATGATGAATATAGGGTTTTAATTTGCAACATATACAATATTGCGGTTTCGTAACAGTTTGCTGTGCGCTCTCTTCAATCAAACGTATACGTGCGTTTAAAACATTTATGGGAGTAAAACCGCAGCAGTTTGTTGTTTTTTTTAGTTGGCGATTGCTTTGTCAATCTGTTTGCATAGATTTAGGAACGCGCATATTTATACATGTTTGTATAAAATATTAACTGAGAAAACTGTAGGAAGTTAAATAAACCATTTGTCAAACCATTTGAAGCGTATCGAAATCCAGATTGAATTCGTGCGATTGTATCGGGGAACATAATTTAATTTTTGACTTTTAAGCAAAGAAACTTACAATTTTTCTCTCTTTAATCCTATTTTGAAACGGACACGTATAATCTACGTATGTACAAGAGGAATGATTATTTTTAAGCAGATTACACCGAACGAAAACACGATGCGTATGAACGATATAATGCATTCGTACGAAACATATTTTCCGCGTAATAAGTTTCACCTAACACGTGTGGTTAGAAATTTTGACAGCTGATAGTAACACGCCGGCACGTGTTTCAAGAAAAGACAGGAGCACATTCTGGTGGGAAGCGCCCGGTAACTAATGGGGAACGCTTCGCACGTGCTGTGACGTACACAATTTATCAAAACTTATTCGGAGTTATTTTACAAGTTAGGCGGCGAGCGCGATACGCTCTTCACATACGTGTGCGGGAGTCGAAACGACCGCACGTGCATTCGGATCGAGTATAAACCGATGATTTTGACGAATTATGCGCGTTTCCAGTGTTTTACAAATTATTTTAATCGCATTACATACATTTGTACGCCGCATTTGCTGCCGGCACTTGCATCGCTCTTTGCCCGTAATAAAATATCTTAATAAATAACACAAATTGTTTCGTGTTGAAATTGCACCCGGCGAGAACAATATAAAGCGCGTAACGTGTATAACACAAACGCGTATAACACAAGTATACACGCTGTGTATGCATATTTTGCGCGATCTATTTTGTTTTTTGTTTCATAGGTATCTTTCAGTTTCCTTTGTTGCGCTCTTATCCGTGTTTTCCGTTCCGTTTTTTATCTTTTCTGCGTTTCCACCTGGTCGGTATCTGGATTTTCATTACCTCCGGAAGGCGGGAATCCGGGATGAAATATATGACGTACTTCTCACTAATCCTTCACGCGAAGTAGCGTGGAAAAGGATCGTTTATCTACGAATGCATACTCGTTCTATTGGCCGACGAAACAAAAAATAAATTATATTTTGCAGAGACGTGATGAATTTGGGAAGCTCGTTTATTGCGTCATATCGTAACAAGAGTGAAACTCGCGTGTCCCACATTCTCGCATCGTAAAAATAGATCCGTGAAACATTGCCAAATGATTTGTGCTTGTCACTTTCAAACATATTGAAAAAATACAGTAATTTATTAGTGAAAAAATTTGTACACGTAAAATGTTCTTATTAATTTTACATGTTTCACGTCAAATCTACAAAGTAGTTTGCTCTATTTCGAGTGCACGGAGTTTGCGTGTATATCTTTGATGCACGAAAATGGAATATGAAAATTAGTTTCGTTATTAGATTGGTTCACCGTTTCTCAAGGTGTTCTCCTGTGTCAAAGCGACAGAGTCGGAGAGATACACGTTTCAGCGCAAGAGTGTTGTGTGTGCGATTTAATGCGCGATTAGATTTGCGAGGTAGAGCTTTCCTCACTCACATTTCAGCGAAATGTATCTATACAAATGTTCCGTTAAAGCGAGTTTAGCAGAGAACCGAACAATCGCTCGAACAATTTTAAACAAAAGCGCATTTAGATTGCGCGTTTTATTTATAAATTTAAATAAAAAACATTAAAATAATTTTTCTCTCTTAAAAAGTTTTTTTAATTATAAACTATGTAATTTGTGAAAGTGCAACTTTTTTTGTTGTGTTACGTAAAACTTGATTATTTTATTTTTGACCTTGCATATTACATTTTTTATGAAATACGGTTTTTCACTAAACTACGAAGTGGCATTTTGCTTTATTGTTTGCCACTAACTTCCATTATCGCGTAATTTATGCTCGCGAATGAAATATGTTTTTCGTCGCACATGGATGCGACACACAATAAGAGGAAGCTCGGCCGGCTACACTCGGGTTAAAGCTCAGTGTAAATGAACGGGCATGAATTAGCAAGCACTTTTCACACTCATGAATAGAAAATAAAGTTTCGCAGACACCGTGTCACCGTGGGCACACTAAGCAGCGCGCGGAATTTATTATTTCACTTTTGTTGCTAATTCTATATTCTTTATGCTGTAAAATTCTTTTAAAGCAAAGAAGAAAAAATAATTATTTACATTTTGCAGACGGAGTGTAATTTGCATTAAAATTCATTATCTTCTTCTTGTTTTTTTTTTTTTTACATAGAATGTCTTTTTTTGCTTTAACTAAAGTGGTGGTGTGTTTTCCTTGTTACATAAATCGTTGCATTTTGATAGATTCTACAAATTTATTCGCGTGTTAATAATTTATGACGCGAGTGAATATAACAATACATTACATAATATATATGTGTTTAACTTTGATAGAACTCTCAAAACTACACGGTGAAATAGAATCAACGATTTATTAAACAAATGCATTGTTCCTGCGAAATTGAATGCGGAGGAAAATCTCCGGCGTTTATTAGCGCCGTATATCGAGAGGTGTTGTACAATTTTCATTCTGTATAATTACGACGTTATTTAGTATATCTGAAGAATAAAATTCGGAAAATTATTTCTCGCCGTGTCTCCACCGAAACAGGTGGCAGGGTGATAAAATCCCGCCGATAATCGCTGGATATGTATGTACGTATCGTCAGACTAACTTCGCGCGTATTTGATATATTACGAACCTATAAAAACGGTTTTGATTTCCCTGACAATTATAGGGGCGGAATTCTTTTATAAGAAAAGATTTCTCGGAGCGTGTGAAGCGCGCTATCACCGCCGCGCGCTTGTCCACTCACGTCAACTTATAAACGACGACATCGAGCCGGCAAATAAGCGTGAAGCTTTCCACTTTCGCGTTAACAGATCAACGCGGACATAGCCGGGTTTATGCATCCATAAAAGCCTCTCTTGCTCACCTTCATCGCCCGTCCGCGTCGTTGACGTTGCGAATGGCGATGGAGGGTAACGGTCACGGTGTACAGCAGGCAGGAAGAGGAGGAGGAGGTGGTGGAAGAGGATGTGTACGATGTATCCTCTGGTCATCGGCATGCATTGCACGTGAGCACGGAGAGGATTAACTGTAGCTCTCTCGACTACATACACGAGAAGGGACTAAGAAGGGTTGCATGGACGAGTGGTGGACGCGCGATAGGCTGATGGCAACATAACGCGGTCGGTTTGATGGAGCTGCCGCGTTGCCACTGTCGCGTAGAAAATGAAAGATACAGCCGGAGCTCTCGCGTTCCGGAGATGGCGCGCTGGAGGAGTGTCGGGAAGGAATAGATTGGCGGAGGGCGAGGGTATAACGGGGAGCGGACGTGCAGTTGTAGGAGAGAATTGAGCCGCGTGGGACAAGAGTGCTGTTCGCTGTTGTTCTCCTGTCCACACTCGTGCACCGAAACTCTGGCCATCATAGACCCACGTTGGATCCTGTGCCACTATCTCTTCCTCCTTCTCTTCTTCTCTCTGGTTCGTCTCTTCCTGTCCCACGTATTTTCCATCTTCCATGTCTCTCTCGTTTACGCTCACCCCAATGGCATCCGCTTTCCACTGGCCCACCCTCTGTTTCGGTCTCTTTCCTCATCGTCTCTCTCGTCACCAGCAGCATCGCCGCTCTCTCGGTCCAGCCTCTCTCTTTCTCCGACACGCGAGCCGTTCACCGGAGCACTTCAATTTGCATTACGCTCGACCGCGCATAGCCGAAGGATCAATTAAATTTCTATTAAGCGAAGCAGCCTTTTCCGTCCACCGTACTCGACCCAGGCTTAGCGCACCCGCAGGCGCACGCGCCATTTATCGAGAAGATTATTTGCATTGTCTCGTGTCGGATTTGCAAATTTATTTATTATTCAATATATCATTTTATGCCGACGTGTCTGTCTCAAGCGGACGATTAAGAATAAAAATGTAAATGCAGATAAAAAAAAAAAAAAAAGAACAGAAGCACGTGGAAATATAATAGCGTAGAGATATACAAAGCCGATGATTAATTACACAGAGGGAAAAAACTAATAGTCTCATTTGCACGTAAATAGTTGAAGGATATCGAAAAGAATGTTTCGCGAAATATCACGTATCATAGCTGTCGCATAAATGTAGATGTACTTTAATACTCTTTGTAAGAACGGACAGGATAGAGCGCAGAGCGAGGAAAAAGTCACGGAACAAATCGACATCTGAAAAAGTCTCATTCTCAATATTAGAGCGCTTTTTCATTTGGATCTTATTATGCAGATTTCAGATGCTCGCGCGCACTGCGAACGTATATACTATCTCCCCCTTCGTCGTCGCCGCCGCCGCCGTCGCCGCCGCCGCTGCCGTCGTCGTCGTCGTCGTCGTTATGAAATAGTCTTTTTTTTTGCGCGCGAACAAAGCTCACTTCGGACACCCATCTTCGTGTCAGTGGCACGGCTATATCGCTTTTTATGAATGACACCATATGGCGGTAGGTTTTCCCGGGATATGGATGACGATAAGAAGCGCGCGATAACGTACGTATAAAGAGAGTAACTCGTGTGCGATAATATATCATAAATTTTCCACAATGTGTGTATTCTTTTCTTGGTTGTTTTTTCTCTCTATACTAGAATTTACAACAAGCGCAGTTCATTATTTATTTAACATAAACTTTTTAATTTTAACGTGGCGTTGCTTGCGTCGCGTGTCGACAAAAATTGCGCGGAAGTGAAATTTTCCGCAGAAATTGATCGAGTTTCATCAATGGACGCGGAAAAGCGATTTGGATTGCGATCTTTTTTTTATTTTTTTTTTTTATTTTTACGGAATTAATCGGCGCTTGCTAATTTCGCCGCAGGAAGATGCTTTTTTCCCCGCCCGATCGTGGAATCGCTTTTTTCTACTTTTTTCCCAGCTTACTACGGAATCCTTACACTCGCGATGTCGGCTGTGTACATATATATATATATATATATATATATATATATATATATATATATATATATATATATATATATAT
>QVOA01015470.1:0-20457 GCA_014825685.1 Pseudomyrmex cubaensis
ATCGCAACTTAAAAAGCGGACATTTCGACGTTTCCGCTACGTTACTACAACGTTTTAGAGACTTTTAACGAAACGTTGCTAAGTTTCCGACGAACATTTATGCAACTTACGATGCTATACGTGGGCTTTTCAAACGCGAAAAGCGATGACTTTTATGTTGAATATGTGATGAAAAGTATCAGACATTGGTGTAAAGACTAGAAAGATGTAGAACATGGTATATAAAACAACTACGAGCATAGTGTACACAAGTGGATATTTATTTTCAGAGAATATGTAAAAGTGTGCGTATATTTTTCCGTCCCACTTTGCACAAACTGCGGATTGTCATATGCAGTAACATGTACTGCTTATGGTTAAAAAAAATAGCATACGCATGTAACATGTGTAACTCTGTACGAGTTAATTTAAACTATCATGTTCCAAAAAAAAAGAAATAATTTTTTTATTTTTGTAAGTTTGGTTGCTCGTGCACATAGCACAGAAATGAACGTCAACTTGCGGACATAGCACGGAATAGAACCATGTTTATTTGTGACGTACGCACCGACAAGTCGCTCGTTGACATGGTTACGTAGTTGCCGATGTGCACCACCCGTAGACATTGCGCTGGCTTACAGGGTAGAAAAGCTATTACAGTTTCTCATTTGGGCCTGACCGCTCTCAGGCCCGAATTCATAGTCGTCTCTCAGATCTCAAGATCTCCTCTTCTCTTTCCCTCTCTTTTTCTCTCTCTCTTTCCTTCTTCGAGAGTCGAACGATGTCGAATCGCGTTAGAGCTTTGACATAAGATTAGGTTAGGTTAACGGTAGATCAACCAATCGCGAATAAACAAGAGGAGAGCTTTAACTGAGGCGAACATTGCCAAACGTGTATATCAAAATCAACAGTAAACAAGAGAGTTTTAATGTGAAAGCATCAAGTTGACTAACGTCTGTTATTGATTTGACTACAAGTATGAAATAAGAATACATCTTTTTACGTCATAACCAAAAATATTAGCTGTAGCATAGAACGTAGAAGTGTATATAACAATAGTAGTTATTAATATTGATGAAGATATATTAATATTGGTGGCAGACGAGATGATTTTGTAACCACATTTGCTTTATATAAAAAGATCCTACTGTAATTCCAATGTTTCTTTTTTAAGATAAATTAAACAAGACAATCTAAAACGCATTAAAAGGTAATTTTTATATTGATTACATGTATACTGTTTTTAAAGCTAAATTTATATTTTTTGTTTAATATGTTAATATTTTTATATCACATGTTGTTATATACATATAATTAGGTTATAATTAACTGCTTTTCTAAATGTCAACTCTTAAGTGTATATTTTCAAAAATTTCTTTTTTCCTCTCTCTTTATTTTCTCAAAAAGAAAATAGTCTATTACTAATAGTCTATTACTAATAGTCTATTATTACTAATAGTCTATTACTAATAGTAGATAATAAAATGAAAATTAAACACACAGAGCAAAAAACTATTTTATATTTTTAAACATACAATAATGTTTATATGTGTACATGTAGTAGAAAGCTTATAGATATATGATAATTTATAATATGCTTAAATAATTGTGCTTATTCTGCTTTTTCATTATATTTTAACTAACTGTTCTCTTATTCATTATATCTTAACTAACATGAGTAATAATATTGTCAATTTTTTTATTTACCATTAGTAGGCATAGCAAAAATGCATGGCATCAGAAAATTGTTATTTTTCTGCACGATGATAACTATTCTTCCATCTATGCTTATATTTATTCCTTTATATCTACGGCATATAGTCTATAAAGATCTAGCATATGCTGTAACAGAATCTGATATCATGGAAATCAACGATGGGATTTCAACAATATTTTGTTCAGTAAGATTTAACACTTAACATTTTTTATTGTTTCTGTGATTGTACATATTTATTCTTATCTCTAATATGGAATAGTATTATTAAATTGTTTTATATATATAATATATACATAGTAAACAATAATCATATAAATCATTTTAAATATAGTTTTTATTTATTTATTATTATTTTTCTTTAAATAATTTTGAATATATAGAAAATATGGATTGATCTCACATATATAGATAAATATTAATATAAATCATATGTTATAAAGTGTTTATATTATTGATATACAGTTATACAACTAATTTTTTTTTATAGGAACATACTTTACGAATGAACAGCACTTTTAATGCTTTTCAAATGGCTCATCGACCAGAAATAACATCAAAACGAAAGCACATAAGGCTCAAAAAGAGCATGAATCTACCAGATGATACATTAGAATATTGGGGATTTTATTTACTGAAAGGTGCATCTGTATCATTAACTGTGTGCTCTAGGTAAAAAATACATGAAATATAATTTATACAATTAAATTACTTCAAAAAGTATTAAATAATTATTTTTTTATGTATATGTATTATATGGATATATAAGTCGTCAGCTTATGTTTTTAGATTTGAAGGAGCTTCAATATTAGTGGTGAAAGGGGAAAGAAATTTACGCACTTGTGGTCTGTTGGAACACAATTTTAATAAGGATCCATTGCAAAAAGATATCTTTTTACCAGGTGCAAACAGACAAGTTAAAATAATATATGAATCAAATGCTCAAGAAATTGATTCTAAAGAATCTACAGTAACCGAGCCTTTTAACATATATAATACTAATAATACGCATGAACTATCCATAAATATAAGCTCTAAAAGTTCATTGGGAAGAACATTTGATGATCGTGTTAATATAAATGATAATACTAATAATATTACTAATGATAATAACACCCGAGTATACACCGCAACAAGTTACGAAAGAAAGTTAGAAGATTTATATCATACCGCAGCCTCGTATATTCAGAATCGTATGAATAATTCGCAGAAAACCGCAAATAACACTAGAAAGTTGAGACACACTGGATCTCGTAAGATAAAGAAAAATAAAAATAAGAAAAGAAAACAAGGGGAAAAATATGTTCAGGAAAGAAAAATGCATATACAAAAATTGAAACAAAAATTAGATTCACACATATTTGATGAGAAAGATGTGTTTGAACAAGAAGAAAAGATACAAACAGACAAGATGTACGCCAAAAGATTCAAAAGAAGTCAAGAACTCATAAAGCCGCCTTCTCTGTTGGATCAAGGCATCAGACATGGTGGAAATGCTGACAAAAATTTTACTTCTTATTCTAACGAAATATCGTCTATTTCTAGTTTTGAAACCGGCTTGTTGAATTGTTACGGTGGAGCGATATTGTTAACTCATGAATTTGAGCCTTCTGACATGTGTACCAATATTTACTATTTGCTAAGCGGTCGACATACGCAAGCGAATCACAACGTGGAAGAAGACGGTTACTACTATTACATTTTTTATAGCGATAATGATATTGTGTCCAATGACATATATGCGATTTTTGATATATATAAACCAACCTTCCAATATGAGAATGTAACTAAGTCATGCATTAATGAAACTGAATGCTCGTTCTTTTTGAGCCCTCTGTCAGGGGACAGAGTAATCGTTGAAATACCGACCAAAGACGGCATAGAGAATGACGAAACCGATGATATTAGCATGCTAATTTCTGTCTGTAAGCCACGAATGGCTGTGTACATGATTTTCCCAATTGCAATATTATTGATTATTCTTGGTTGTGCTTCTATATAAATATAAGTTAACTTTTTAACGCTCACAAATATCCCATAGAGCGTATAATATAAAGCTTATAAGTACAAATTAGAGATAATCAATAGAGATTAAATTGTATATACTCAGTAAAAACATTTTATAAGTTATAAAATGATAAGATTGATTAACTTTTACAGATCGGACCACGGCGACTATATAAAAAAACATGACGTGGATATCATGTTTTTTATTAAACTACTCTTTGCATATGAAAAAGATGTAGTTTAAGAACTAAAAGTCGTCCCGCTTGTAAAATTAAATTGGCCACAAATCTTTAGTTTTTTTTATCTTAGTTCTTTTTTTACAGGAAAGAAATTAAAATTGCTTAAATTAATTTAAGTTTTCTTTCATTTTTTGAATTGAAATTCTGTTTTAATTTTCGCTTATTGCTTTAAGGAGATGAAAAGGCTTTATTGAATTTGATTCGTTTTTACGTGACGCTAGACGTGATCACGTAACGCTTTTGTAGTAGACTGTAAAACTGTAAAAAGTGAAAAAAATTTAAAAACTCCATCAAAAAAGTGAAAAACTTTTTAGCCAACATGGATGTATTTTAAGACTACAAAATTATTGGGGGTGTATTTTAAAACTACAAATTATATGCGGGTGTGGCAGGGCAGCTAGTACAACAGCAAAAGTGATGATTCTTTGTGAAAAGAATAAGTAAAAAATGTAGAATAAAATTTTTTATGCGAAATTTTAAATTTCGAGAAGATCGATGTTGAAAATTAAAAGACTGATAGAATATTTACATTTTATTACGCTTAATTGTGACCTCTAAGAACTTCGTGTCATATAAAATATCAAATGTATTCCTGCCGCATCTTTTCTATTAAATACATAGATATATATAAATTACATATTACGTATACATAAACGTTGAAGTACCAAAGTAATTGTTCTTTATTGTTACCTTTATGATGTATTACCTTTACAAAACAATAAAATGTATAAATGTTTGAATAATCAAATTTGTAATTGTAATTTAAATCTAGTAGTGTTTTAAACAAATACTTGTAATTTTGTAAGGAAATAATTTCATAAGAAAGAACTATAAAATATTCATATTGAAAAGAAAATTTATCTTTCAAAGAAAACATTATTATTATTATTTACGTAAAAATTTAAGTTAGATCTATATGATAAAATGTAAATAAATAAAAATATAGAAAGTAATATAAAAAAATTTATATGAAAAGGAAGCGCAGTGCCAGAATCATGTCTTTGTATTTACCGCGATATGAACCCCACTACAGTGCTGCAAAGTACTACGGGTAATGCGTCATTTCCGTCATGCGCAGTAACGCCGTTTGGCGCTTAGAATAAAAATTCTTCATCACCTAAAAATTAATTTTACTCAGGAAAAATTCTCATTACATCTCATGACTCACGACTGCAGGTAAGGTGGTCGAAGATACGATATCGCGCGCACACGTTTTACAGAATTATTCAAGTTCCGGTGTGCCGCTTGCAGCGCCGCAGGTCGGCAATCCCGCAATTACTCGTGACGCCATACGACTATACTCTCTTTCTTTCCGCTGAGACCCAGCGTGTCGAAAATGTCGCATACAGCAGAACGGAGGTAAGTTCAGCGATTTTTCTTAAGTAACGGTGAGTCGCGTTTGCATTTTAGCGCGTTTTCGAATTCTCGCGTTGCCGTTGCCATCGCGGATCCCGCGCGATGAATGATTCGGGTGTTTGCGCGGTTAGGATTGCATTTTCAAGAAACGGTGTGCCGCAATCGACTGAACGTACGGGTATACGGGACTGACAACATGGCGTGCATTCGTTTTTGTCACATTGTCCTAGCGAAATTAACGGCGATACGCGGCAATTTCTCCGTCTTATCTCACTTAACCTCCCCGTTGCGATTCGCCGGTGAAAATCGCGCGGACAGATCGAAGCGGGTGTGCACGATGAACGATGCCGAGGGTTTCGGTGTCCGTTAGCGTGGGTGACGAGCTAGCTTCCACCCGTGTGTGCCACACGAGAGACAAGCACGTTTTCCCGATCCCCGACTATGGAAATTACGTAATAAAATAGCGGTTTTTCGCGTGGCTTTCTCGCCGAGAAATCAAATCGTCGTGATTTACGACTCCGAGGCGCTTGCACGTGTCGCTCCTTGAGCTCTTGCAACATGTCTCATGTCCTCGGCCACGCTTTTGCGTGAGTCACACTGTCAAAGCGCTCTACGCACGGCGATACAGTTTGTGCTCGCAATTTTCGCACGTTTTATCGCCGCAAGCTCGATCGCACGTTGTCCCCGACCGAATAGGTAGTCGTACGACGCTCGCAAATGACCTGAGAATTAATAGTCGATCGCTGAATCGGGATGCATGTCTCGCAAAGATCGATTTAAACGGTCTGATTTCAAGGTCACGTGGTTTTAAAGTGATTTGTCATCACTTGAACGGCATGACCGATATTATCAGTTTTGCATTACTCCACAAAGTTTGAACACGTTTACGCATAGTTTTACGACATCTTTGCTAAAATAGACTTAATAAATATTTTTTTCAGTTTACACATCGTTTTTCTTGTGAAGATAAAAACCAATATATTAGCAATAAATATTTTCAATGTGTTTAGAGAATTAAAAAGGATTTGTGTAAAAAAATTTATTTTTTTATTGTTTTTTTCTTTTTATGCATATATTAAAAGTAATATTTTAGTAAAATATGCTCACTAATTTTCTAGATATATATTAAATATTTTATAGCTTATACATGTATGTGTGAGATATATATACATATATGTGTTGGCTTATGGTTTATTATAATGTATTATTAGATATTAATAATCATACATATGTAGATATAGAACTATTTATATTTTGTACATGTGTGTTTTAGAAATGACGATCAGTGGTCAGGAGATTCCAAAAATGGCCCAAGTGAAAGTGAACAACCGACTTATGATGGACCACCTGGAATGGATCCGGATGGCATTATTGAGTCCAATTGGGATGTCGTGAGTAAACTAGCTATTCTGTATTGAATTTAAGACAAATGTACGTAATAAAATTCTGTTATTTACGTTCTCTGTGTGTGGGAAAGAATGATCAAAGAATTTTTATATCTTTCTGTTTAAAATTGCACATATAGAAACATATATAAAATAAGAAATATGAAAACAGATATATACTTATAACAATTATAACATATTAATTTTAAAGAATTATCTGTTATGTAATAATTCCTGTATATTTATGTTACAAGATGTTTCTTGATAAATTGTCTATATGTAATGTGTACTCTTGTTTAATTTAAGATTAAAAAGTATTAAATAAATGTATTCTTGTTTAATTTAAGATTATTAATTTATAAAAAATTAATTTATAATTTATCAAATAATTATTTATAAAAAAAATTTTTAATGATAACATTTTATGAAGTAATTGTCAGTATAATGTACTAATTTAAATAGGTTGTTGAAAACTTCGACGAAATGAATTTGAAAGAAGAACTTTTACGTGGAATTTATGCTTACGGTTTTGAAAAACCATCTGCAATCCAGCAACGTGCCATCCTACCTTGCATAAGGGGGCTTGATGTAATTGCTCAGGCACAATCAGGTAAGAAGTTTCAATTCATCTTTGTAATTAATTAACAACAATGTAAAAATACCATGTTATGCTTAATATTATTCTTAATAACCACAGGCACTGGAAAAACTGCAACATTCTCAATTTCAATTCTTCAACAAATTGACACTAGTATTAAAGAGTGCCAGGCTTTGATTCTTGCACCAACCCGAGAATTAGCCCAACAAGTATGTGAGACTGTATTATAAAAAACGGGTCACGTTTACATCAAGGAAATATTGAATTCTAATGTAAATGTTTTTATCTCTGTTTAGATCCAAAAAGTTGTTATCGCTTTAGGGGATTTTATGCATGCGGAATGTCACGCATGCATCGGTGGCACCAATGTACGTGAAGATATGCGAAAACTGGATCAGGGCGTTCATGTAGTTGTCGGTACTCCTGGAAGAGTCTATGATATGATAAGTCGACGAGCCCTTCGAGCCAGTAGCATTAAACTGTTTGTGTTGGACGAAGCCGACGAAATGCTTTCAAGAGGCTTTAAGGATCAAATACATGACGTTTTCAAATTATTACCGAATGAAGTACAGGTAAATATACAATATTTCTTTCAGCATTGTAGATTTTCAAATATGTTTTGCCATCTAATAGATAATTTTATTTTAATTGTTAGAAAATATCTTTTTTGGACAAGTCCACAAATCATACAAGATGATAATCAAGTTAACAAATATATTATAAAATACAGGTGCGTCGTATAATAGCGTCGTTTTCTGAAAAACCTATATTCTAGGCTTGAGATGTGCTATTTATCATCAAATGTGTTACTTTTCATCTGAAAATAATATAGTAATCTAAATGCAAAATCAATTATTGTGTCGTAGCACTTCTAATAATAATTGTCCTGTAATTAATTACAGTAGTACCCCGTTAAACAGAAAATTTCGGTTTTGAAGACACTGAATTAACAGAATAAGAAATAAATTATTTTTTTCTGTGTAAAGTCATAAATTATTTTGCCTACTGGAGAGAGTAAAGAAAAAACTGACTAAAAGAATGAAAGACTAAGAGATGGGAGTGTGATAGAGCGATCTGAAGCAATCGTTCGAATAAAGGGACGATCGCAAATCTGATTTTATAAATGACTTTTTTTTGCTGTAGTTGGAATAGAGATGTTCTTCTTACTGGATTCTTTTTATATTTCTTCTTAACGGGAAACTACTGTAATCATTAAATTATATTTGTTTTAAAATAGCAACAATTTACAATATTTGTTACAGCATGATGCCATTATACTGTGCACATACATAATAGTCATTTATATAATATTTAAGTAAAGGCAAATACATATAAAAATTTATTCTTTTTCCATTAGCATATAATATCAATTATCACATTACATCACTTATATAACTTCTAACCAGATTTTGTGCTTGTTCACAAATGCATTTGTGTATTTATTCCTTACAGGTTATATTATTGTCTGCGACAATGCCATCTGACGTTTTGGATGTTTCGAAATGTTTCATGCGAAATCCTATTCGTATTTTGGTTAAAAAAGAAGAACTCACGTTAGAGGGTATTAAGCAATTTTTCGTCTATGTTGAACGCGAGGACTGGAAGCTGGAAACCCTCTGCGACTTGTACGACACATTGAGCATTACGCAAGCCGTAATTTTCTGTAACACGCGACGTAAAGTCGACTGGTTAACAGAGAGTATGCATAAACGTGACTTCACTGTTTCGGCTATGCATGGAGACATGGAACAGAAAGAACGTGATCTTATCATGAGACAGTTCCGAACTGGATCGTCGCGAGTTTTAATTACTACTGATCTTTTGGCACGTGGTATCGATGTGCAACAAGTTTCTCTCGTAATTAATTATGATTTACCCTCAAATCGGGAAAACTATATTCACAGGTATTATTCAAAGGGCATTATTGTGTATATTTAGGTTTTAATTACAACCTTGTGTGAAAGTAATAATTTAGATTATCAAGCTAAACATAATTTACAATTTATTTTTGAGCACAAACACTGTTTTCTTTTTTCTTTCTTTCTCTTTTATAAATCTAAATAATTGTAAATATCTTAAATTTTGTTTCATATTACAGAATTGGACGTGGTGGTCGATTTGGTCGCAAAGGTGTGGCCATTAATTTTGTAACCGAAGAAGACAAAAGAACTTTAAAAGATATCGAACAGTTCTACAATACGCATATTGATGAGATGCCAATGAATGTCGCCGATTTGATTTAAATCCGACTATTGGCTTTAAAACATTATACTAAACAAAAATAATAAAAAGTAAGTGAAAGAAGCTCTCAACTGGTCGATCTCTTATGGTGTGTGAGTACATATATTGAGTGGGTTGGTGAACAATATTCGCTTTATGTAAACGCGATCTAAACCAAAATATTCCAACGTTTTTCACATTCATTTCGACTTATAATAGTAGATTACGGAAATAGTTATCTGTTGCGCTACAGGATTTTGTAGTACAACTATTATTATTATTAGTATAATTATACTACTACTGTTGTCGCTACCAATATTGCTGCTGCTGCTGCTGCTAAGTACTATTATTCTTATCGTTACCGCTATTAAATATTAGTATAAAACTATACAATTATATTGGTATTATATATACACACATACATATATATATACGTATATATATATATATATATACACTAGATTGATTACTATCAAGATTTTTAATTTTTAACAATATATAATATAGTGATATATATATATATATATTACTACGGCAAAAGAAGTCACTTCTGAGAATAGCAAATAGAACTAAAGTGCGAAAAGCGCAGCTCGGCGCAGTTTGATTATATTTTATCCCTGTTATCGCAAGTGACCGGAAATTTTACATTCCCCAGAATGCGTCCACATCTTTATTTTGTCGCAACTTTGACCGCTCTAGAAATTTTGAGATCTTTTCTTTTAAAACTTCATGTTCTACCTACTGTTCCTCAAGATATTTCTAACTGGATGATGAAATCTGTCGTTTACTGTAGCCCATATTTAATGCTTTTATCACCGCGATTACAACTCGTTTGTTTAGGCAGAGGGTTAGTCGGATATTGGAAGGGATACTTTAATCACAAGCGTTGTCGAAGGAGAGAGATATATATATATATTCAAATAGACGATATATGAATTTTTGTATATATCCTAAAAATCCCAGACATTCGCATCTCTTATTCATATTAAATAAAGTGTTTCACCTTTTAAAAGAACATGGTTTTGTTATTGCAGTCTCTGGCTTTTGTTTTATCAAATTGTCTTCAATTTTATACAAGAAAAACATTTTTTGAGTAGATAAGCCATGTACGAGTGAGGTTCTCAAATTCTGACAGTTGGGAATAAATCTCACGATTTATCACGCCGGAAAAGTTCTCACAGTTTTCTTTTATTTGTATTTGCAGGAAGTTTTCGACGGTCCAGAAGTGGGCAACATATTTTTGGAAATAAAGACCGATTTCCTCATTCAAAATCGAAGTTTTGAATAAATCGATTACCTCTCTAAACTCCTACTTTTTGTAGGCTTTAATGTATACATATACTTTTTTCTTTCTCTTCTCTTTTTTTATACTTTTACATTAGTCTTATTGGTAATAAGAGATGATTGGATCTTATAATATTGTTTTATCTTTGCCAAAAAAAAAACAAAAAAATGTTTTGCAAGTATTCTTTATTGCAGTCATCAATTTTTGTGCATTTCTCGATGCTGGATATTAAATTGAGATGTTACATTGTGAGAACTTTTGTATTGTATCTTTACAAAATGATTAAAAAATATTGCGATATATAATATTCTATTGTCGTCATTAATCGTAAACTTGCAAAAGTAGTAGTAGTTTTCGAAAATTTGAGCAAATTAATCATAAAAGTTTCTCAAATTTCAAAACTAGTTTTTCAGTGCTGTTTACAAGTTCCTTTTCTTAAAGGTTTTTTTTTTTTTTTTTTTTTTTTTTTCGAATTTCCGAAAACTAAGATATTAAAAAAATGGCTAGAACTTTTGTAAATATATAAAAATGGACCATGAAAAATGGACCATTATGTCTATTATATATTTGTATATCATAAAAATTAATAATATGGAACATATATAAACAGAATATATACACAAATAAATGTTAATGTCCTTTATACTCTTGTATTATCAATATTATTAAGTAAATTTATATATAGAGCGAACAACATGTGTGCAAAAGATTATATTCCTAGAATAGAAATATATGGAATGCTGGAATGCTAATTATTTAACACAATTTGATATTTCATTGCTTATATTTCATAGAAAATAAGAAAAGTAACATGAGATAATATAATCTTAGAAACAATTAACGTATAAGCTATAGTAAGACTTATATGCAAATATAGAGGACTCAATATTAAAATTATAAATTGTGGAAAATGTATTTGGATGTCCAAAGTTATGCCTACATATGTATAGCGTAAGGTTCTCCCAAAAGTTCGGCTTTTATTATAAAACCGTCGTTCTTGCTCTTACATGCAAACTTTGCAAAACGTGATTGTGTTTTTTTTAGAATCCAGTTTATTATCTTTAATTAAATTTATCAACTAATTATTTGGTTAAAAGTAATCAATCGCAGTGATCGATAAATTAAAATGACGAATCGTCACGGTCGAAGTTTAATTAATCAAATTAATTTAATTAGAGATTGTATAAAAATGATCTTTTATTTTCAAAATTTAAAGTAAAATTACAAAATAGTGAGATTATCAAATATTGAGGAATCTTTTTTGAAAAAAAAAATATATGTTAAATGTTATAAAGTTAAATGTTATGTTTATTGTTAGATTTTAAGCATACTTTTTTCACGGATATGTATAATATATGTAAATGTTCCTTTTCATATTTACATACATACATACGGTAACCAATTAGCTGCGATTAACGTAACTTTAAGCCCGTATTACAAACGCTGTTTCGATCTGATTGGTCAATCTGTAACATAAGAATAAATCATCTTTGACTGTAGGTGCGTTCGCTTTGGTCGTTCACGCGCTTTGAGCATCAGTTTAGTTTTGTTCTACATTTAAAAAGCAATAAAAATGGTTAAAAAGCACGTAAGCGTCCAAAGCGTACGCGCTTATATAACTATGGACTGCTAGTATTTTCATGATGTAAAGAAGATTAACAGCGACTCTGTCGCCTAAATAGCAGAAAAGTGAAACATAAGAGTGAAACAACGATAATACAAGATGAAGAAAGAGAGAAACAACAAAAGAAACGTAGTTGTGCTTAGATTACGACAATTTAGGATAAAAGATCACTAAATTAGGTTTTCTATTTTTGTTCTGATTAGCTAAGTTTTAATTCAATCTCAATCTGTAGTGTAATACTTAAAATATCAAAATATTAAAGTGCGATATTAATTTCTTATTAGTTTTTGTGCTTTAATATTTTATATTTTACAACGTGCATAAATAAGTATTAATATTATTTTTTAATGTCAGTTATTTTTTTGTTTTTGAGATTTTGAGAGAGAACAATAATATTTATAACTTTTACATTAACATTTTTATATACATATATACATTATATATATATATACATATATATATATATGTGTGTGTGTGTATGTATGTATATATTATAACAACCTTAAAATTGTTTTTATATATGTACTTTGAAGCTTGTTTTATTTCTTTTTTATTTTAAAGACGAAAATCTTTTAGTATTTTTCCTTGCGCAAAACAAAATCGACATTCGAATTTACGTTTGCTTTATACTTTATACGCGAAATACATTTTCTCCGTAAATAAAAATTATTCCGGCGTATCTTTATCGGCAATTTGATGAACAATGTGATTCCTTGTATGGCGATCAGCTAAGCACGGAAGATTCCACGAAGCAACCGAAAAGGAAAGGATAATCTAATTTTGGCAAAACCCGCGTGCTGTTCAATTCGTTGCTCGGCACACACACCGTCTTTCGATGATAGTTGCGATCGTGTGAGCGTATTGGTTCGTCGTGTTTTTGTTTATTATGCCAGTGGTGCTTGTGGCCTGGCTTATATTGTGCTGGTACTGTAAATGCGCGGGCTGCTCTTGAAAAGGCGGCGATACATAAATCTATCCTCGAGGCGAGCGAGCCGAGCGAGCGCGCGCTTCTCATTACTGCGCGTTTCTGCAAAGTCGATCGAAAGCTCCAGATATCGCCGTGACATCGCATCGACTCGAATTATCTCGCAACGGATCTTTTTTGCTGTCGGTGTGTGAAAGTGAACATCTTTGCGTTAACATGTATGTGGTGAATTAATTGTACGAGATATTAAAGATAAACAGACTATGAAACAGAAACTATGCGCGTATATTATATTATACACACATATACTATATATACATGTATATATTTTCGCAATTTTCAGTTTGTACGTGATTCGTATAAGATTTGTTAAAAGTGTGAAAGAAAAATTTCGCCGATTTGCGCACGTTAAATCAACAAATTTTGTTGTCCGGTTCTACCTTTAGACGCAAGCCTTCCCATCGATGTGCAAAATATATACATTTTGAAATTTCCGCGTCAAAAACATGAGAAACGCTTTATTTGGGTTAATTACGAACTACAAAATTCACAGAATCATTAAGGAAGCATCTGTTTTTTCGAGCGAGAGAGAAACCTTTTTTCGGTGGCTACTTTTTTGTTTTAATTAATCTCATCTTTAATGCCGCTTTTGTTCCTCTTTCTACCACACGCGCGTTTGTAAATCTAGGAATAAAATTCTGTTCTCTAGTTATTCGCGGCTTGCGCAATTAGCTCGCATAAATGCTGAGAACTGATATATTTTGCTTAACAATTATTTAACTACGTAAATCTTTCATTATAAGTGAAGGAAATTAACGCAATTAAATGTTGACATATTTTCGTGAATATTTTACACAAAGGCGCGCGCAAACTTCGACGCATTTCACTTTATATTAATAAAATTGTACGGCAAATTTTACAGATTTTTTATTTTAATCTTGTTAGTGTTTTTCCGCGTTTTCATCACGCGATTGAACCAAATAGCTCAAATGTGTGGTGTAAATTTAATATATAAAAAACTGAAAATGTGTGCAGTAATATTATATCGTTGTAATATTATTAATATTTTTTATAATGGTTTCTATAATGGTTTTTAATTGCATACATATATACATGTCATTTTTTTTTATAACATTGTCCAACACTCAAATGCAAAAGTGATTATAAAGTTTACAGCAAAATTTTCATAACACGTAAAGATATACCTGTCAAAACTTAAAAAGAGCACTTAAAACTTCGTGTTGAACTTTTTTCAATTTGGAGCAAAGAGATCATTCTTCGGAAGTTCGGAACTTTTGTCTTATTCAACGTAATCAATAATTAGCTATTTGCGGACGATGATTCAATATGCGTTTTATATTGAAAATGATAACGTAGCCGATAGACTCGCGAATGTATGTAAAACACATCAGCGCTTACAGTAGATGTGTATAAACAAATATAATTTTAGATTTTATTTAATTAACAAATACGTTACGTTAGTATATGCGCGAAAAAAAAAATAATCAAATTGTCATCACAGGCAATGCACATGTGTGTATATACTTTGTGTGTATATATTTTATGACACGACAAAAAATCATGCTACGAGCAAATAAACTGGAGTGTTTTTGAAATACACAAATGAAACGGGCCAATAAGAGTTCAAACACGGTTGGTTGTTTAAAAAATTTTTTTTTATTATTACGAAAAACAGAGATTGCAAACGTTTTGACCGGGAGATTTTGGTTTTTGTCGATGCTTTCGAATTGAATGATGTTAAATTAAATTGCGATATATACAAATCGTTTTCGTGACAAAATTGTATTCTAATTGACAGCGGAAAGAGCTCTTTATGTTAATGCCACCGCCATGCCGCTTAGATCTCAGACTTCGTCGAGGGACACTGTCAATACGATTGCACAGGTCGGTAGTTTTCTGAAAAAAAAAAAAATATATATAGATATATAATTTGCGATAATTTCAATATTTCATATGTTGTAGCATATTTACGAACTAGAGCAATGTATCACTTCGTGCGTTTATATTCCGTGTTGCAAATCTCGCCTAACACACATTTGCGAATTCAGGCGAGCATTGTAATTTGGCTTTGAGTCATGAGCGTTCGGCGTATGCTCCACGTGTTAGAAGTAAACTATACGGTATCGTTAATCTATCCGGCATATCCGGCGGAAGTATGATAATAACGTGAAAACGTGTTTGCATTCCTGGAATAGATTCCGTGTAAAACGCGATGAATCGCGTTTAAAAATAATTAGTTACAGATGTGCGTGACTAACATTTATAGAAATAACCAACGAAAGCGTGAAAATATATCGGATCATATTATTCTGTGTATATGTTTTCTCTAAATATTTATTCGAACTTTGGATCGCACACAAAGAAAAAAGTTTTCGCAACACGTTACGTGATATTCGACGTTGTAATAATGCGAACTCCAAGGGAAATTCGGGAGAACGCGCACGTGAGGACGTGTGTAAAATAACGCGAGGGAAAAATAGCGCGCGCGCATCGATGAGATATCGTAATGGATCTGTCACTTTCGACACGGCAGAATTTAGTTCGTGCTTCGCTTGTTTTAGATTATCCTACGCACTTGTCGCTCGCAGATGCCGCACGTAAAACCGGCGATGTAAAATAAATGAAATTCTGGGCTAAACGTGCCTAGAGCCGACGCGTCATTTGTTTTGCACATCTGCTTGAAATTGAAGCGCAGACTTTACCGCTTAGCAGTTGCCATTAATTGTTTACTGCCTATGAAGTAATCAAGGGTTCTCTCTCTCTCTGTCTCTCCCTCTTGCTCCAATACATGTTGTGTGCAATTTGGCAACAAAAATTCTTGTTTTCGCGCATTTCGTCTAGTCGAGAGAGTTTGTACTCGCGCGGAATTTTTCGACTGAAGTATCAAACGCGGGAAGCTGGCGGAAGACGTAACTTAACTTCCGCAACGTTCACTCTATCTCATATTTTCTTTTTGTATTTTCCATTTCGACAGAGCGAGATATGCGTCAAATGATTTATAATTCGCAACTTCTTATAGGAAATGTCAGAGTGCAAAACAGATGACGATGACTTCCTCGCTGAAAAACATTCACTAAATATGCGCGCGCGATATTTCAGGAGGACCATCATCGCACCGCAAAATACGTCGCCGGCGGAACAGCCCTCGCAGTCACACTGCTCGGACTGCATCATCTGCTGCTGCGAGGTGCATCCCCCGTAGCGGAAGTGTGCATTCCCGCAATTATAATGGCCTCTTACGTAATCTGGGTGCTGTACTCCGCTCGCAGAGACAGGCGAAAGGTAGCGTGGAATTTGCATGTGTTTGTATGCGTTTTTGTTTTATCATTTTTTTCACATAATTTTCAGTGAGTATTTACGGCACTGTGGGAAACACGAAGCCGCTAACTAATATAATAACACGCGTTGTCGTTGTAATAGCGCGCGATGCGACGTATTTAAAAATAAATAATCGAGTGTGTTTAAGCGCAAACAGAATACCGAAAATTGATAAGATATACTTAACCAGATCGTCCGCGTTGCGGCATTTCCATGGAATTTTCGTTTATTATTACCTCTCATCTGTACATACTCCGTCCGTTACCGCTAATGAGATTCTCAGGGGAAATTGGGAGATGCCGCTTCATGGGGAAAAGGCGATTTTCACGCAGAACTCGTGAAAGGGTTCCGTACGTCATTAGTTGACCTCGAAAAATAATGAGATTCTCGATTGAACGTCGACAATTTTACAACGTTATAATTATATTCAGAATGAAAGAGAGAGGGAGGTTTAAAATCGACATCGTTGTAACATTCGAGAGAGCAGAGGTTCTCGCAAAGTTTGAACGCTAAGAAAATCTTAGGAGAGACGCTTACGAGAGAGAGAGAGAGAGAGAGAGAGATGCGATCGTTGGAGTTCCTGAAGAGGAAGTTGACAAGAGATAATGGGCGTGTTAGAGGTGAGAAAGGTGAAAGAGACGGTTAAGAAACTTAGAAGAAGAAGGAAGCAGGGGGAGGTAAAAAGAAGAGATCGAATTCTCGCTCGGGAAAACAAACGGGAATCGCAAGAACAAACTGTAAATAACGAGAGAAGGAAGAAAAAGAAAAGGCGCGAGCAAAAGCGAAGATCGAGTAGAGCACGTCAAGGTAATTAAAGAACGGTTGCGTGTGGTTTACGCGTAAATAAATAAGGAGCGATAGCGAGAAGCATGGGTTTCATGGATGGGGATTCACAAAATTACCTCCTAAGTGTAGCGTGTTGTAAATTTTCATAACAAGGTGGAAATATATACGGCAGCCGTAAGGAAGCGTGTACATACACACACACCCGTTTAATGCATAAGCAAAATGTATAGGGGAACGGTAATTGCTTGTATAACTCTAAAGAGGGAACAATAAAGATTTACCTATAAGTTCGCTTGTTCTGTACCGTTGGCCGGAACATGAATTGGCCGGAAGCTAAATGGAATAACTAATTGAAATCTCCTTTTGCGCGGAGATCGGAAAGGTATTAGCGAGCGATGCGCGGCACAAAATCGTGCCTTTGAGCGATATTTTCAATTTTCGCGGAAATATGCATGAGAACGATCGGACTGTGTGTGACAGCGTGAGCCAATTAAATTGGCTCAGAACCAAAGCTGCGTCACACGAATTGATCCAATTATGTCAGACATTCGTCTCGACGTTGACGCTCACGCAAATTACGGGCTGTGCATTTCGCGTGCACGTCAACGCGACAGACATGTTTTGCGGTCCTTTGCAGTCAAACGGCAATATATATGCACATATACATACACACATATATATATATATATATATATACATATACATATATATATATTCCTGATTTCAGGCGCTGAGACTCGCCATGGCGCTGCAGCTGACTGAGGTCATCAGCGTTCCACCCAGGTCCACACCTGACGTTATTTGCCAGGCTGCTACGAGCGACAATTTTAGAAAAAATCGCTCGTCACACCTCTACAAATCTCAAAACATTCGCGTAAATCCAGCTTTTTCCGACAAGGATGAAGCATGAGAGACGATCAATTTGGAGAAATCGTTCTTTAACATTACTATAATTCTTGTTGAACAAATGTACAGAGACGTTATACTCACCGTTAATGTCGTTTACAGTTGTCTCTCAAGAAACAAACGTATCAAAACTTTTGTCTGAATTCCGTTAGGTAGTTGTAACTGTGTCAGAGGGAACGCCTTATTCTATAATTCTCATTAGGGAACAAGTTACATCCTCTCAGTTACACGTTCTCGAGAAAACAACTTTTTCCGAAGAACGAAAAGAAAGACGAAGAAAATTGCATTGATCTGTTTGATTCTTCACTATTCTCTGAAGCGAGAGAGTCCGAAAATATTCGGAGACATTGTGTCGATAAAACTTCGTAAGTGAAAAATGAGAGTGCAACTGGGAGAAGTTAAATTGCCGTAGTAAATCAATTTGGTGATCTTTATCCCCCAGATTACACAGCGACCTTGTTACAAAATATGCCTCTGATATGATGCCTTATTATTATGAGAAAATACATGTATAAGACAAGTACCTATTTTTAATAATATTATATGAAAATATTTAAATAATTATAAAAAAAAAAAAACGGTTTCTTGTATATCCGAAAGGCTGCATAAACTCACAGAGAAGCAATCGCCATGGATGTAACTTCTTCCTTTTGCTAAGCGTCTTTTCTATTTTCTCAAGTAGAAATAATATCTGTATAGTCAGACACAAAGGAATACATCACAACGTTTCTTACGTCTGAGAACACACGACGTCTTATAATGTATAGTATTGAAGGATAGGTGGTCATTTCAATTTTTTTTTATAAGAAAATAAGTGAAAATATGGAGAATAAGAATTTGTTCTCGAGTCACACAAACGCAAAAATATTTAAAAATATAACAGATATACACACTGTTGTTGAAATGTACGGGTAATTAACATTGACTGAAATTGCTATTTTATTTGAGAGGTACCTGCTTTTGGAATTCACATAAGATCGATACTTGTATCTACCTGATACAATAGCACCTCCCAAAGACGCTTCAATCTCATCGACCTTCCTGTAAACATTGACCTCCTCTTAGAAGCGTTAGTAGTAGTAATAGTAGTAGTAGTAGTTTCAAGGAGTGGATGTGGAGGAAGGTAATCCCTCTCTTTCTCTCTTTTTTTCTTTGATATTTGGGTTTGTTACAAGATAATCTCAAAAACATGTGTTAATCCGAATATCATGAAATTTCGATTTGAAAAGCAAGTGTGTCCGGAGCAAACTTAAATTCTAGATTTAGTATCGTTATCTAAGTAAAGAAAGCAACCCGAAAATGTGACTATGTCAAAGTAGAATGTTACAAAACATTTTGTAACATTTTTGATTATACAATTAGTAAGTCATTAAAATTTATTACACAGATAATTTATATTAATAATCTATATATAGTAATTTATACATGTATATATATATATATATACACATACATATATATACATATACATACATATATATGTACATAAATTTTAGAAATATATATTATATATATATTTATTGTAAAAACAATATAAATGAAAAATTCGTCTTTTTGCATTGAATTCTCTAAAACAAAAAATTACTTTGCGCCAAAAAATTATGCCAAAGAAGAAAATATTAGTAAAAATAGAAAACTATTAGCAGAGTAGTCACGAAAATTCTGCTATTTTATTAAAAGTCCCAATTCAATTCATCTCGGATGCTACGTCAGGTAGCCTTGACAGGGAAGAAAAAGGTCTCGCTCTGTGATCAAGCAAGACAGACAGCTAACGCGGGCTACCCTCACGTCGTATCCCAGATCGTATCCGGCGGCGGTGGTGCGCAGGTGAAAGAAGGTCGAAAGGTTACGAGAGCGCAGACGCCAACCGAAAGCACCGAGGATACCGCCCGGTACGGCAGCGAAGTACCGGCCAGAGCTAGCTCGTCCGCATTGCCGTGTTCATCTATCGAAGTGTCAGACAATCTCTCGTCAGCAAGTCATTCAGGGAACACGCACATTCCACGCAGTGTTGTAAGATCGGGCAGGCTAGCACCAAGAGCACCGAGGTGGTGGGAGCACGCACACAGCGAGAACCGCCGTCCGTGTGCGTGA
>QVOA01015471.1:0-16448 GCA_014825685.1 Pseudomyrmex cubaensis
TTTTGTAGAAGCATTTTTGATTTAGTGCAGTAAATACAAAACTAGATCGAAATTAGAAACGTCGGTTTACAGGTCTCTATCGTCGGTATTCAGTACCCTCTTAACCTTTTCGCTACGTCAGATTTTGATACCGCGCGTGGCATACGATAGGAGTTCAACCGCGACCTACAGTCTGATCCAAGTGAAGCTTTTTGCAATCATTGCCGATACGATTTGGTGGGTGCCTATAGGCACCTTTCGTGTCAGCGGACCAACTAAGTTAAGCGCCTATAGGCGCCAACAGTAGCGAAAAGGTTAAATACAAGGTTACTACTATTTAAATAGCTTATACACTGAGAAAAAAAAGTTGTTGAAGTAACAAAATCGTATTTGATTGACGGGCTGTCAATGAAACTTTGATTAATGTAAGAAGATATCATGTTTCAATATGTATGATAATTAATTTATACCAAAAGACAATTTACTTGTTTTAACAAAACTAATAATTTGCTTAAATACAGGTAACTTTGAATGTACAACACAATAGGACAACACAATATTTTGTCTGCTTATAAAAATAAGCAGTTTGATTAAATAAAATATACTTAGTACAAAGAAATTCAGATTATATTCAATTAAAGTAAATGAGAATTGCCTATTTCATGTATCTTTTATTTGAAATTACCATAACTATGTTCAACAGAACAATTCATTGTTTAGTGAATTAAATATGTCCATTACCAATATTGTTAATTCAACTTATATAGATTTGTTATCTTTATTACCATATGCTTGAATTTAAAAGAAAACAAGTATTTCAGATAACAAACTGAAACTCAACTAAACGCATTTAGTTGAGTTAATAGTATTTTTTTCTCAGTGTACATGTAATAGGGAACCAAAGAGCCCAACGGTCCAAGGTAGCATTCTAATTATTACTATAAACTTATTATATACTTATATTATACTTACATATGGAGTAAAATTATACTACATATAGAATAAGTTTATAATAACAATTAGAATGATAAATTTAAGTTATTTAATTTTCTTAGTAAGATTATTCAATTTAATATAATGAAGCGAATTGCGCGAAGTATATAGAATAGTTAAATGTTAGTTGGGAAATTGCATTAGAAATTGTTCAGTGATCACCAGTGCTTACCGGCAACCGCGGACGCGTGGGGCGGCACCATATCCTTGAGATTCGGCGCGCTCGAGGAACCACTTATCACAGCGGTGCTGAAGAGGCTGTTGGCCGAGCCGGTAAGCTTTTTGTTGACACTGTAGTCCAACAGCTTGAAATAACTCGTCTGTCCGGAGATACTGTGACGCTGGCGCCTTGATACTGTGCAGGTAGGATCAGGTTGAATGATCTGAGGTCGCGTGTCTAGGCGAGGAAGAAGAGGAATAAGGCTGGATAATCAGATATCAGACGGATTCTAAGGAGACTTAGATGATGAAACAGATGATGAAATACAATGGGCACAGTGATGAGACAATTAATTTCGCGGACTAGTACTGACAATGACAAAAAAAAAAAAAAAAAAAAAATAGACTCGGTCGCAAATATGAAGATCTACATACTGGCGACATATACTCATGCTCGTGCACGTTCGCAAGATTTGCGTTCGCGTCGCAAGAAGAGAGACAAGATGCATTAAAAACGCTCTATTTCAGAGAGAACATGAAACGAAAACGAGGCAAAGCCAGTCTAAAAAAAATGCTAAAGTAAAATCTTACATTTCATTGATCAGCAGTGATCATAAGTGAAAAAATTGCTTAATATGTCAATAGTCAACATATTAACTGCAGCGGTAATGCTAATTATTAGAGAGAAGCTTGTGGTTTTGTTATCTCTTTCTGCAAAAGAGAGAAAACTGCAGAAAGAAAACGCAAGTGATAATCATCAAGTTTCCAGAATTTCAAATAATTCTTATATAAAAGTGTGATTTAAAGAAATGTTTTCAAGTAAATGTTTTCTGAAGAACCAGGAGTTTCCTAGACTGTTTCACGTAGTAAAAACATCCTATTTGTTCTTTCCAACTACATGACAATCCTTGACACTGACTGCTCTCTTCCACACACCAGACTGCCTGCTTCGTCGAGTGAGAGAATTGCGACAATCTCCTATAATTGATATCTAAATCTAAAACGCTCGGACTCACAGTAGCTCGCTATTATAGCGTCAATGTCAGCGAGGTAAAGATCCTGGCTGTTGATCTTCCAGTGCTTCGAGTAGAACTGCGACCTACGAGCGAAGAGCGGTCTGGTGTCGTGCGCGCGGATAAGCGAGCACGAGAGAGCGGAGTCTTTTCGCAGGATCTCCGGAAACGCCGGCGAGCTGTGCGACCGCGCAAGTATCTGCCGAGGTCTCCTCGATCCCGCTAAAGATTGCAATGCAAAAGCAATGATGCGCAACCATACATACCAGAGGTGACAGCGTTAACAGAGAAATGTATATGCGGTGCGTACATTCGGAAGAAGATTCGGCGTGTAGATGTGGTGGGAGGACGAGGGGGAAGAAAAAAAAGACAGAGAAAGAGCTGATTTAAAGAAATCTGTTTGCTAAAGAAACTCAGCGGGACGAATCTTTAGATCTGCATTCTACTTTTTGTCTCGACGCGAAACGGTAAAATATGATTTTGTGGCAATTGAAAAGATACTATACACACGTTGCAATACACGTGCTTTCTTCACTCGCAGATTTTGGAATAATTTAGAGATTGTGTGCGTATATAAAATAAATATCGACAAACGAATATAATTTTGTAAATAATAATCTCTGTAACGTCACAAACAATTTACTGTATATGTAAAAGAGAGAGAGAGAGAGAGATTAAATTATATCAAAAAAATTACTCTAGGAGAGAAATATGCAACTTTGCGCTCTTGTAAAGATTCGCCGCTTATAGGAAGAAATAAAGTAAACAAGGAAAGAGTATATACCTTCGGACCCTTCAGACATAGTGTTTTTATTAGCGAGTACGTTATATAGATTTATACGAATATCACACACACCACATAACAATCGTGGTACACGATAGCCATGCAACCAGTAAGCCAACCAAAACTCCACACGACACGTTTCGACTGCGTAAGTAGATACACAATCTCGTCTAACATTTAATCAAAGAAATGCCGGAGTACATACGGCACTGACACACGTAATTGTGATGCTCTACACCGTACGACATAAATCTCTATGGACTTTTCTCTTCTATCGTTAAATCGTCATAGATATTGAATTATGTATATGAACAAAAAGTAGAGAAAGATGCATGAGAAAATGGTTTCATGCCTCGTGTGCGAATAACGTTTTATAAAATAAAAGCACAAGTGAAGAGATGGGGACGATGTGACGGGACGAAGACGAGACGGTGAGACGACAAACAAACCACTGAGAAACCAAATATGTGACGACTATAGAAAAAAAAAAAGCAACTGATAATATCGATGATTATTATGGATGATTACAGAAAAAAAAAAAAACCGAGAGACAGTTCGATGTGATGACGTTTTGAATACGCATGACTGTGTATTGTCTACATATGTGTATGAATATACGCGGATCTTCGGGATCCTCCGAAGAGTCTGAGAGATGACGACATCACGACATGACGACTTGGAACTGTGATCTCAGGATCGAGAGGAGTCGGGAGGGCAGCTGAATGGATCACACTACGTGTGATGAGCGCGTGTGTGAGCCAGACAGTCGCCTTGACAATTGATTAGTTGGCTTCCACGCGCACAACTATCGCTGAGCAAAGAGTTATTTCAACTGGTATTCAGCGTCTCCTACTTGGCGTAAATATTACACAACTCTCGGCTAAACTACATGAAAACAAGATACATTAGACTTTTTTTTTTTTTTTTTTTTTTTTTTGTTCCGACCGGATTTTATCAGCGGTTCTGACCGGACTGTGTGTGTTCTGTGTGTGGTACTTCCGGTATTACTATGTACAGAGTTTTTCAATTGTCAAAAACAAAAAACAAAAACTGATATCAATTTTCTGTACAGTGCGATACACGTTTTTGCAGAAAAAAAAGAAACAATTGGAAAAGTAAGGAGAGAAAACAAAAACAATAAACGCAGAAACTGCAACGTAAAGATTTGGGCAATGTGTAAAAATTGACTTTTCGGGGAAAAAGGGTGAGAAATATCAAAAGACTATAGCTACGAGACGTGTAAAATGTAAGTATATATATATAAATAGAATGACGTTTACTGTAATCAAGTGTTTCAAAGTATCAGACAATGTGCATGTGAAAAAAGCGCATTCCGGATACAGATTTGTCAGCCTAAGAAATGTGCACACTTTGAACTGCAATAAAAAAGAAAACTCTTGTAAAATCGTTTTTTTTTTTTATGTATATCAAAATTGTGTCTGTCTGTAATCGACAAGATAACAAGATTATTGTATATACGTTGTGAAATTTTACTAACTTTAATAATTGTGTAAATTATTTCAATGCGCAACATATGTGCAAGTTCCCATAGAAAAAAAAAAAGAGAGCGTAACGCGTGTATCGTATTCAAAACTTAAAAAAAAACAAAAAAAAAAAGATAAGTCTAGAGTCAATTGCGGCAATAAGAGAACCACAAAAAGATAAATTGTTGAGAAATTCATTTAGTGCATATTGTCTTGAAGAGATGTCATTCTGTAGAAATTAGTGGTCGATAAAACATACCTTCTTTGTTGACCGCGTCCAAGCTCTGATACTGCAGCTTGTCCGCAGCTACAAAAAGAGACAGCAGGACACAGAAAGGTGCATTGTGGCGACGTTTCACCATCAATTCAGTAAATTAGCTCTAAAAGCTGTCTACGTAAATAGCCTGACTCCTTCAACGTTTAATGCACATATTACTTATCGCAATGTGCATTGCGTATTTCCCTCTCCGTGAAAATACATTCGTACAAATTAGCAAAAGATAATTCTTACTATACTATTGCTGTGTGTGCCCGAAATATCCCGCTCTCTACATGCAATATATATATATTTTGTAAAAAGCAATACTAAAATTTAATATATGTGATGTGGTTTTTTCGTAACGTTGTGTTTTTAAATACATTTAATAATGTAAACAACTTCTCTTTCAGAAATCTGTAGAGAGAAAATAATATCTCTAAAAAGTTAACTTAAGTTGTACTTAAAATACTGAGCGTTAAGTACAACTCGAACTTGTCGCAAATAAAATTCAGTTTTTTTTTTTTTTTTTTGGTGATACGAAGCCGCTACATCGGAAGAGAAACAGCATGTAACATTCGTACGTACAGCATAAATATACCGATATATAGCTTTGTCGAGATGCAATCACAATAAATAAATATATATATATATATATATATTATATCAAGAAAACAAATGTAATAATAATTGATTATAAAAAACATGCACAAACTATTAATGTGTTAAGGGTATCATATACGTGTTTTATGTATGTATGTACACGTAAGAACTCTCATCACAATCTGGCAAAATGACACTTCGATCTCAGTATCGCTTCTTTGTGAGCGAGATCTTTTACCGTGTACTATCTTCCTGATGCTAATAACAGGGTTTGTCACAAATCTGCTCACTGATGCTAATTTGCATACCGAGATGAACTTACCTTTCTCGGACTTCTCCTGCCGCTGGTGATCGTAGCTTCGCGCGCGCGGTTCCATGATGGTTCTTCCCTCCTTGTTTCTCCTCTCGCGGTATCGTTGGCAGTTCATCGCCAACATGGTGCCGATCCTCGCGAGCCTATCGGCCTCGTGTCCGGCCACAGTTCTAGCGCTAGAGTATTGCATTGCGAATTAAAATTTTTGCGATCTTTGTGTGCGAAAACTCTCTCACAATTTTTATAAACCGAATACAAATTGAACCTGATAGGAATTGGAGCGGAACTTTGTAAGAATCCGCTGTCGTACGGCTCGTCCATCATACTCGGGTCTAGATCCATCATGTCGATCGCGCGACTGGTCGTCGGACTGTCCGGCGTGGCATCCATCGTCTCTATAGCGTCTACAAACTCCGAAGGGGGTGTGTCCTGAAAATACAAAAAATATTTATACACACAATTTACGAATATTTTATACATGTCTCGTTAAAAGTTTGTAATGCAAGCTGCTCACAGTCTGTACAACGGGATTCGTAAGATCGTCCTCCGTAGCTCCCAATTCTTCCTCCTCTATCCGGGTGCTACATTGCGAACTAGTGTCCTGACCGGAACGATTTTCCTCCTTAAAAAAAATCAATAAGAAATTTAATTTTCTTATTCTCAGTGGATTCTTAACAAAGTCTAAACGACTCACTACATTATGACTGCTCTCATTGCGCGAGTGTGGTCTGAATCCAGGACCGGGTGGCAGGTTCTTCTGTACGCAACAGTTAACGCCGGGACTGAAGTGCAATTCAACGTGGAAACGTTCCTCGCTGCTCGGATCCTTCGTTGGATCCTCGTACAGCATAACGACGATCTGCGACATGTAATTCAACTCGGATACCATACTAACGTATTCCATTGCGCGTCGCCATTGTTCATCTTTCACAACCTATTGGCAGAAAAATCAGAGAAATGAAATATGATAAAGGATTTTTTTGTTTTGGTTACAGCGCAATTGTGTCACTTACATCAAGCAAACCACCGTAACGCAACACCGTAAGCAGGGAATGTACGTGACTCTCACTCGTGAAGTATAATCTTGTTCGCACATGGCGTCCAGGGCTCGAAACACCGTGAGAGTATCTAGGGTTCAGTCTGTTGACAGTTTCCTCGGATTCCTCGATATTCCGTTGCAGATCAGCTCGTATTTTCTTCAGCAAAGGCGTGCAAATGCCCTGGCCAATGGTTAATTTTTCTTGCACCGTCAAACCATATTCCTGTGGATTAATAATTTCTAACATAAATCACACAAAGAAATTTTGACGAAACTGAAGATATTATTATTGGTTAGCAAGAACCGTACCTGGGGAATCACTATGTCAGCTAAAGATTTCGCGTAAGTGTACAGTTCCTCCGCGTGCTCGAACTGCAATGTGTGATTGTTGTGCTGCAAATCGTATTTGATGCAATCATAGATATCGGGAATCTTGGATATGTCGAAACGCTTGTTCTTCGTGCAAAAATCTTTTTCGATCTTTCCCCAGCGACGTCCCATCAGCTCCCACGTTTCGCCGTGGTAGAGTATGGTGTCCTTCGTTTTCGCATCGTCCTTCTTAATCCGTATAATGTCCAGAAGCTTCTGGATAAGACTGTGAACGTGTTGGCAACATCGAACGGGATTCTTGACAAAATCCAACGCTGCGTTGATGCTCAACGCGTTTCCCGGATTGATCTGTTCTCGATCCTCGCGAGTGAACTCCCTGTCTTGTTGAAGCAGCTCGTGCAACCGTGTTTTCACCCTGCGATAAACATGGCGCGTGAGAGACAACTTACGATGAAACCTCAAATTTGAAAAATTTCTTTACTCACATATTCTGATACTTGCTGCTGTCGCAGTCGTTGTCCAACAGGCCATTGGTGTTCGCGCTCTTAACCATTTGGACTAAAATAGGCGTCAGTTCTCCCTCCAGCGCGAGCAATCCCTTGGCAAAAGCTGCCGCGGTCATTTGAACGCGTCCCTCATCGCTTGCGTAGATCTTCAGATCGTGACGGAACGTCGAGTGCAGTCGTAACAAACCCAGTCCCTGCGCACCTGCGTATTCACCTACGTTTACACAAGGGGAATGGTATCAACACAACGGAGACGTATCTCGAAATAACGACGATAATAATCATAGAGACACACCAATGAAACAATTTCAAAGATATTACTTCAAAAACGACCTACGCTCTGGTACCGAGATCATTGTTAAATGTAAAAACACAAATTAATTCGATTAATTAATTGTATTAATTGACGTTGCACACTGTGTTACAACGTGAAGAACACTATTATAGATCTTTCATGTCTTTAAATGTTTTGGTTGTTAGTTACCTCATATGTCTCCCGGTTCGCGGAAGTGGTAGTAAAAATTTCAGTGAAAACATATTGTGCAAAACATTGTGCGTGCAAAAAATTTCGTACAAAATCAAAAAGTAAAACAGAACAACATTTAACGTGTTGCAACATGTAATAGTGCCATCAAAAACTCAACTCAAGAGACACTCATCAACGATGAATAGAAGCGTGAGGCGCGAAGTGGGTCAGTGTAATGTCATCTAGCGTTTCCTTTTTTTGAAAAAAAAGAAAAAAAAAACCATGCCACGCTCTTACATCACCGCCAACTTGATTTGAGACAAGTCGACCGGTTCGAGCGGTCAACCAAAAGAGATACAAAATGTGTGTGCAAGTGTACTACTCTTACGGTAAGCGCCGAATCGACTCTAGAACGTCGCTATTTCTAAGGACAGCAATAACAATCTACAGATAACTATGGAACAAGCGTGGATCGTAAAATAAAAGGTTACCGTGGTTTGGTAACATCTCTGTTTCTTCCTCTGAAATAACATATATTTGAGATAAATTATCCTACAATGTGACTCCGAGAGATCGTAATCTACTAGTACATTCTACTTCAACTAACTTATTTAAGATATGATTGCCAATATGTAGTGCCGTGGCGACTATTACTGATTGAGAGTTACTCTTGCGTCAACTTGATATTATAATTTTGTAAAACGACTCTTTCACTATACACGTGAAATAATATGTGAGAGAAACATCAGGACAAATATCCGAGCGATATCTTTTGACCAATGTTGTTTTGCACTTCGTACACAATATATAACAAATTTTCAAAATACAAATAATGCATAAAATTACAAGTCTAGATCTCAGGCTTTTTCACAGATTACATCGTAATCCAGATATATATATATAATATGTATACATATTACGAATAAATCCAGACCAAGTTCAGCTAACAGAGGGAAAAATTACTGTGTGGAAATGATCTCCGATAATTTGCGTAGAAACTTAAAAGCGGGCATGGCAAGCATATGAACATAAGATACGAACCACTAAGGTGTCTACCTTGACCACCGGGATACATGCAGCGAAAGATACGTCCGAGTTCTTCCGCTTGGATGCGTCCGGCGGGCGTCAATTCTCCACCCCACTTCAGTATCAGAACAAGAGACGGTTCCCCTAATCGATCTGAAAAAAATGCCGCGGTTAAAACAATTTATGTACTTAATTTTTTTTTTTCGTAAGCATTGTTTCGCAATACGTGTATATAGAATTCGCGTTCAGAACTAGATGAGAAAGCAAATGTGGCATACTAAGATCGCTACCGTCGTCGGAAGAACTTCCTCGCGGTCTTCCTCGCGGTTGATACTTCAGCTGGACCTTGCGATTTATACCGGAAAAATGCCCGTACCTGCAACAAACAAACGCAAACGATTTGTTATTAAATTTCTTCGACGCAATTGTTTTAGTTTTTATTGCAAGTCAGAGCTGTCAAAAATTGACAAGCACATTGCGCTTGTTCTTCATCGATACACACATTTCCAAGACGCTTTTGAGCTGTTCCAATTTCCCTTGTTTTTCTTCCAGCTCCGGCCCTGCCGCGCGATGCTGTATTTCCGATAATAGACTACGCGCCGTATCGAGAATCTCTTGCAGCTGTTTCGGTCGCTTGAGTTTTACGTGTCCATGCTTGTAGCCATCGTATTTTGCGAATATCTCGAAAAATCTGTGGAAATCACGTTTGTGCACTTTTACATTTGTTCGAACTGAAATTTCATGCAAATAAAAATCAACACGCAAATTGCTTATATGTTCGAATAATTTTGTTTACGTTTCTATTCTGCGCTTCGGTTTGTGCGGCAGTCCGAAAATAAATTATCTCGGACTTGCCGTTCAAAAGCCAAGCGATATGCTCACGTTATCGCGCAGTTCGAAAATAATTAAATATTTATACATGTATCTCTGTACTCACTTTGGATGACGCACTTCCACCTTCATCTTTTGCTTTGGCGTTCTGTCACCGTGCCTAATAACCGCTACGACGCAACGTAACTCCATCCTAAACAAAGAATAAACGCATAAGAAACACACACTTCAACGTTAATAGCAATACACACGTCTCGTCAAATCTCCGCGCGCGCGGAAAACTAACATTTTGCCAAATGTGGTTGGCACAATGGGCGGATCGTCCAATTGGAAGGGAACGCTCCATGGAATGTGCAAGGTAGGTGCCAATTCTCTCAGTATCATATTCCCCAAGATCTTGGCGCAGTCATCATAATACTTGTTCGAGTTCTTAACGAAACTGAACCCATTCACGTCGCACACGAACGACTGACCGTTCGCTCTGTAAACAAAACGAAATTCGTATTAAATTGTATAAACTTTGATTGGCCAATGAAACGCCGCCGGCTTGCGATACGCGATCGCCGGTGTAAACACCGTTCACGACTGTGAGACCGCAAGTTCGTGTGATGTCGCAAGACAAGTCCAAGCTATTCAATATGTAACATGATACACGTTTCCGACGAGATAATACTGATAACTACGTCGGTATGTACAGCGCGCATCGCTTATTGGTTGAAAAAAAATAAGCGTAAGAAATGTCAATCTTTAACGTGCAGATATTGTGTGTGTGTGTTATTTATAATGGAATCGTAAAGAAAACAAAACTGTGAACTTTTATTGTGTTTTCCTTATATCGATATTTACACACATATTAATTAGTGTCAAACGTGTAATAACTTACCTTAACAAGTCGAAACCGCATACCGTTTGTTTAAAAGCCAAACACACTTTCCTGCTAATAAGCTTCTCGGCGTTGCTCAATATTACCGGATAACGAATCTCTTTGCCCTCCGAGTCTCTCTCGACCTTGCCGTCGAGCGCCGGACTCTTTCTCGCCTCGGCGTGAGCGTAATCAGGTCCCACGGTGTAAACTTTAACGTCAGTGCCGTCGGTGGGCATAAAATCTTCATAGATATAAGAACCACTCTTACGAACACGAGATTCCGGCGAATATACACTACTGCGACTGCCTATCTGCGTAACGAAGAAAATGGATTTTTGAATTTTTTTCTTATTGTTGTCTTAAAAAACAGCTTCGTAAATGTCTGTGAAATATATGTATATATTTTTTTTTAACGGGAAAAAAAATAGTAACATATACCTTCCTAAATAATCTCTGACTACCCCCTCCAGCAGAAGTGGGATAATAAATATAAATGTTATGATCTTCGGCGGATACTGGTTTCTCTACAAATGGTTTGTTGAAAGTAACGCCATTTACTTCCACGTGATCTTCCGATTCCACCAGTTCGTGCTCTGAAATACAATATACTTCACTATCTTTTCCATAAAGATCAACGCAACAGAAAAACGTGAACTTGAATTGAAATTTGTTTTGGATGTAGAAAAAAATTATCCGATTCTAACTCACGTTTCGGATCTGGCGAATCTCTGTCGAGAACGGCGTATCGTGGAATTTCGATACCCTCGCCCTCAAGTATAGCGTAAACCCTTCTTCGATCCTGCAGCAATCACCGTTCTCGTTAATTGTTTTGACATGTAAGATATACATAGAAGTGTTACACTTTACAATAACAAAAAAAGATACTCAACATACCTGGATATCATATTGCATCGGAAGATTATTGATAATAAACGGATTACGTAAATTCGCATAATTTATAGCTTTGTCAAGAGGAAAACCCTTACTGTGAAAACTTATCAAACAGTCGACTACAGGCCAATTTTCAACAGGTTCCTATAAAAAAACAAGAAAACGACAATGTGAGAAACTTCATTATACGTAGATCTTTCTGATAATACAAAATACATTACCTTCAATATCACTTCTTCCCGAAAGACAATAATTTTTATATATTCAAACTCCTCAAGCCTTGTCAAAATCTCTTTCATCGGTTTACTCTGCGATTTCTTCGCCATCGCACACACTCCAACCAACACTTGCTTTCCCTCCCCTTCAGTGTCAGCCATGTAACCATCATCTTGAATGTTTTCTTCTGCCTCGGGCTAAAAAGTGCAACCAATGAGCAAATGTTCGTTAAAGACGATACACAGAATAGATACATATGTGAGAAGTCGTGTCTCTTTTCTGATCAATCAACACTTAAAAACACAAAACAACTTTTATAAAACTTATATAAAACTTAAAATTAAACCCTCTACACACACATCTTTTCTTAAACAAAAAAAACAAAAAAAAAAAACCAATCAGTGACAGCCCAAGAATGCCATAAAGAGGAGGAAAGTTAATTTTGGATCAAAACATGTATATTCATTAAAACGAAATATAAATCTTCCAAATTTCTGATAAGGTAACAAGCAGTGACAAGGATTATAAGAAACATCAAGCTAAATAGTGCTCACCCAGTTGCTCACCCAACCTGTTAGGCCGGACAGAAATCTAGACTTGTTGCCAGCAGGACAACTTTCTTCGCAAGTTCTCATTATGTTATACTCTCTAGTTTGATCGTTAGATAAGTAAGTTACACGCTGATCGCGTATGTTATCGCCTACATAGAAAGGTCACAGATATCAAGCAACAAAGCGTGAGAGATGTCAGGAATCTGAATTCAGAAATTACGCAGTCTTTTTTGAATTCGCGATTCAAAAACTCAAACTCTTGTTCACCTACATATCTCTATCTATGTTTCTGTGTATATTCTTTTTTTTTCTTTATCTGATTATTACTATCTCACTACGGTTTTTTTTTGTTTTTTTTTTTCAGTTTTGTGAGAAACGTGATAACATGTCATGCGGGAACAAGCAAACTCAAAGTGGGATTGATTGTTAATTGCTGCAAAAACAAAAATTAGAGAGAAATTGTTACAATGGAACGAAGTAGAATGAGACAGTGAATGTGATAAGGAGATGTCAAACAAAATCTATCCTTATGTTTCCTGTTATATAACAATTACGTATTAAAAAAAAAAAAAGAAATTATCTTTTACCTTTGTGATATCGTACATAGTATCTGATAAGATATTGTACAAAACTCATATATTAGACCTGTATTCGATCAACAATTAATATACATAACAAACGAAGACAAGATAAAGAGAGAAAAGATATCATCTCTTGTCCCTCGAAGTGCCACTCACGTTTCAAAAAAATTCGTGTCAAATGAAAAAGCAGATAATGTGCTAGTAAACAATAAAACATGAAAAAAAGATAAAAGACTCCAAATGATCGTATGAGAATGTAAAAACAATTGTTGTAAGTGAAAAAAAAATCACATATTCGACAACAGAATTTTTAACAAGATGACTTGCACAGTACACGGCTTTCCGCACTGTATGCGAGACTGAATGTTTTATAGACAATATAAAATATGCGCATACCATCCGAGCTTGAACAATGTGTCTCATAATGAGATAAATTCCTGTCTGTCCAAACATCATGGGAATAAGTGTGTCCTTATTGCTTTTTCTTTTGATTCTCTAATTACCGCACCAGTCGGAAACACTCATCAACGTTTGGCTTGATTGCTCTTTGATTCTTTAAAAATCGACATTACATAAGAACACATGTACATATGTCCTGACTATTTAAGGACCAAAACTATAATGTGTTCAACAAAAGTGCTTCCAAAATATTTACTCTGCAACCGTTTTCGCTGACACATATCCGCTCTTTGCTATTGCGAAGAGACGGGAGAACGCTAAAAATATATTCTTAGATCGCTTACATTTATAAATATAAGAAATCTCCCCTACATGTCATAAACATACTTCCAATCTATGTTTCTAACCTCCAAAAAAAATTGACTCTTGTTTACTCTCTGATTTTAAAAGTGTACAAAGTAGTTGTTGATTTTTTTCAACAACAGAGATCATGGAAGAATGAGAAGAGACATTGATATTGATATCTTCTCGTTCTTCAGTCAATTTTTTCCTTCAATTCTTATAACAATCAATTGTCACAGAAAACTATGTAGCTGTTTGTCATCCCATTTTTCATAATCTTATCAGATACAAGAATATTTCTCATAAACAGGATTATATTGCTTCTGATTTGGAAACTTTTCTCATGTAAAAATGTGTGCAAAGAGTTAGACTCTGATCAGGAAAAATAAAGGATAGATCTCCAGGATTGTGCTTTAGTTTATCATGCATGTGCGTGTGAACCTGCTTGCAACTAAAAAACTATCAATTGCTAATGAAGCGCGCACAAATAAATTAACTTGAAAAACAAAAACAAAAAAAAAAAAAAGAAACTTACTCTCTGTGATGAACAATAAATGGAAGGAATAACAGGTGGCTGCACTGTGTTTATATCTCCTATGTAAAACATTGGTCTGTTTGCGTTCTTGAGACCCTGCAAATTTAAAATGCTCGCAATACACAAGAGATACAGAGTTCTGTTTCGCAAACTTGCTACCTGTAACCAATTATTACCTGATAGCCATGCTCCAGTTCGGTGTAAGACATGTCAGATCAGGTTTCATTGATAAAGGAAACCTGTTTTTTTTTTTTTTTTTTATGTATATACTTATGTAAGTGTTTCACACTGTTGCTTGTTATAATTGCACTAATCACACCAATTGAATTTAATTTACGCACGAGCACGTTAACGCGTAAATGTGCAATGACGTGTCAGCAAAGCAATGTCTGACTGTAATTCGAAAATAATCGAAAACGAATGCGTTCACTGAAGAGCGTGTCACGCGAAGAGAGTTTTCTTTTTGCGCGACGAATTTCTCGCGCTTTGCGTAAGTACGTTTTTCAACGATGTCAACTCCCGCGTTTTCCCCCTCCCTCCTCTCGAGTGAGTGTATTTCTTTAATTCGCGTCTTTGCAAACCGCAATGCAACCTTGCACAACACTTGCACCGTTGTGTTTGCACGCGTACGGATTATTTACCAAACACGAGATAAAGTGCGCGTACACGTTTGTAAATTCTATCGAGGTAATTGCATTCGCGACGCGGCGAATTATTTTTGCAAGCAGACGTCAACAATAAGACGGAGGAGCGCGCGAGATCCTCCCTCGCGATCATACAAATCGGAATGATATCAGAACGGCGAAACGCGCGCCGTGTGTAAATAAACGCAAAAGTTTAGCCGAGCATTTGTAGCGAAATGTAATTAGATTCAGAGATACTTACGAATCACGAAAGAACTAGGAGTCACAAGGATAAAGACTACGAACGATTTGTAATATGACACGAAATACGTGATCCAGAAACGCACGTTGAATTTTGTGTCTACCGCATCCTGACCGCGTGTTGTTCTAGCAGTAAGCAGTCGTTAATTTCAGGCGCTGGTGGGAGCCATGACGTAAAGGCCCATTTACAAAAGAACGCAGACGCGGCTCGCAAGAAGCGGATCTCGCAGAATCGACCAATCACGTTGATCGATCGGATGCGATTGGTCAATTTAACGAAGCTCGTGACGAATGTTTGACTACTCTCGACTGCTAATGTAGAACGACCTTAAAGCCATATACGCAGCACGCTGCGGCAGCAAACGTCACGTGATTCAAATTTCTTAGAACTGCTTCCGCTACTTCATTCAGGCCCGAATTCATAGTCGTCTCTCAGATCTCAAGATCTCCTCTTCTCTTTCCCTCTCTTTTTCTCTCTCTCTTTCCTTCTCATGAAATTCCACCAATACAACGCAGAGAATGGCATTAAATCAGGGTATAGCGGAAGCAGTTCTGGAGACAATCTGAGTCACGTGACGTTTTTGCTGTCGCAGCGTGTTGCGTATGAAAAGGTATCTTGACACGTAAATTCTTTTGGAATTATTTTTTTGCGAAAATGAGAGACAAGAGTTTCGAAAAACACTTCACTTATCCATATATTTATTTTATATCTATATATATATGTATATTTAAATTTTGCATTTACGTGTATAGAAATATATCCAACATAGCATCGTTAGATAGCACAAACATTTCCGGAACGGGTTTTCCAAAACTTAGCAACGTTTTGTTAAAAGTCTCTGAAACGTCGTAGTAACGTAGCGGGAACGTCGAAATGTCCGCTTTTTAAGTTGCGATCCGATTTCGTGGAAACGTATAAGAAACGATCATGCCCGATAAGTTGCAAAGTTTTTAATGTTTAATTTTTTATAAACATTGTAAAATACATTTTTGAAGCCACGCAAGTGGTTTGCCTGCTTAACCATTCTCCAGGAAGGAGTGATTAATTAATTAATTTTGCAACTTAAAAAACTTTGCAACCCTTACGAAAAGAACTTATTGCCGATTACATATAAGTAAAGTTTTAGAGACAACGAAACGTTGCTAAGTTTCGAAAACCCGTTGCGAAAACGCTACTAATGATGCTATGTGGGATAATATACCCCGGTAAAAAATTTTTCATATATAATTATATATACTTATACACAACTTACCATAAATATGCAAATTTATATACCAAAAATGTCCATACAATTTTATACACGGAAAATTTCGCTTCAAAGATATTCTACATCAAATTGCAAAATAACTCTATTAGTATCACGTTAGATACAAAAAAATTATAAAAAACTATATTTTTCGT